>SEYY01008721.1:0-2500 GCA_009176605.1 Armadillidium nasatum | reverse complement strand
ATATATATATATATATATATATATATATATATATATATATATATATATTCAACGATATGCAACTCGAATAGCAGCAAATCATCTGCATATAAAAGAGATGTAAAAAAATCCTGTTAATAAATATTAATTATATTAAAACCATGACAGGAGAATAGTAAACAAATTTCAGTAGGAAGTTCGTGGAGTGACGATTTTTGCGCCATTTTTCCGCGTTTGCAAAATACGCCTAATGTCGATGATAAATACGGTCGTATTTCATAAGCAATTCGCTTTTATTGGTTTCGTAATCAAATGATTAATACGGTGTTTCGTAATATTTATTTTCAATTTTATGTGAAACCCAATCTGAATTATATTTTATGCTTACAATTTAGGGCATCTGCATATTAAAATTTATTTTTGAATAGCAGAAGGCTCAATAAATGATATTATATATATATATATATATATATATATATATATATATATATATATATATATATATATATATATATATATATATATATATATATATATATATATATATATATATATATATATATATATATATATGTAAAATTAAAATAATTATCAAAGTGAAACTAAATTAAAATTAAAGAAGTTAAGCCCTTACACTATTTTGTTCTCATCAGAACTCCCGAAATAAAAGAGGAAAAAAAAAAAAAAAATAAAAAACTACCTAAGCACTTTGCTCTCTCCCTCTATCTTCCAGTCTTATTACAAACCTAAAACTTTAAATTTCAAAAAGAAAGCAAAATTAAAATATGATCAACAGGGATCGGAAACATCTTTCTTTAAAACTGACACAAAGAAATTATGATCTTTCAAAGAATCTGCGGCAATAATAATAATAATAATAATAATAATAATAATAATAATAATAATAATAATAATAATAATAATAATAAAATAATAAAAAAATAAAAAAAAAAAAAAAAAAAAAAAAAAAAAAAAAAAAAAAATAAAAAATAAATAAAATATATATATATATATATATATATATATATATATATATATATATATATATATATATATATATATATATATATATATATATATATATATATATATATATATATATATATATATAAATATATATATATATATATATATATATATATATATATATATATATATATATATATATATATATATATATATATATATATATATATATATATATATATATATATATATATATATATATATATATATATATATATCCTCTACTCCTGAAGTGGAATTAATAAAATAACTAAAACAAAACTAATTTATAGCCAACAAGTTTTGGGTGATTCAGGACTTCAACCCATTATCAAGGTTTTGTCCACAACGAACAATAAAATATAAAAATACGACAAATATAAAATTTTAAAAATATATATATTACATAAAAGTTATATCAATAAATAAATGAATAATAATTATTCTATATAAATAAATAGTAATTAGTGCGACCAAAGAACAAAATTCTACTTCAAAGTCAAAATATTTTCAGAATGCAAGTTTTCATTTAAATTTGGAGCTTGGTGGTAAATATGTAAGGACTCTAAAGAATGGAGGTCATATTCACGTTCAGAGTCCAAAATTCTAACATTTCAATATTGTATAAGATGATCCTTTTGAAGAGAATTAGAATTAATGGCTGAATATGGAGGATGGTGCCAATGTTTCAAAGGGCTATAAGAGTAACCTTTATGCTCAGCAATGCGAACAGAAAGACTTATGTCGTCTTTCCAAGTAAGTTGCATTTCAGCTACGATACTTTTATTTGTATATCACTCAAGAGCAAAAAGGTAAGGGAAGTTTCTTTCCAATTTCATTTTCATTCGAGAACACTAATTAGAGCTTGTACTAACGGTAATTTGTTTTTAATATGTATTTAATTCTACGTTCAGTTTCACAAATCATTCTTCCCATAAAAAGTTATTCATGTAAAGGATTTCTTTTGGTAGTTATACAGTAGAAGGTTTGATAAAATTTTAAAATAAGCTGATTCCTAAATACATTATCAATCCTGGGAATCCATTCTTTAAAAATAGTGTTTATAGGAAGTCCAATTCGTTCGAGAGATTAGTGTAGTAGATGAGATCTTGTATGCTCTATCAAAAAGTGCTTTAATTAAATTAATTTTATATACTTACAGGATAAAAAAACTAAATTTAGTAGTTAAAACCTGTGAATGTTGGTTTCCTTTAAATACATTAATAGAAAAAAATAGGCAAGAGAGATCAGGAAAGAAGTGTTACCTTGTCAGCTTCAAACTCAGACCTCAAGAAGAGAAAAATCAGATTCACAGATATTATTAGATATTCTTTTCGTGGGAGGTCAGATTTTATTAACAAAATAATAAGAAATATTACCATATTTTCGTTTAATGACGCTGCTCTTAACCGTTCGAAGAATAGCCCCGCAGGACTAAGAAATTGCCGAGAGAAAATTTATAGCGAGTTTCAAAGGACACGAGCGTCCATAAGAACCATATCACCGACTATCACAC
>SEYY01008720.1:57500-62500 GCA_009176605.1 Armadillidium nasatum | reverse complement strand
CGATAGTATTTTTGCTGAATTTATATAACAAAAAAAATTATTATTATAATAATAATAATAATATTATTATTATTACAATTGCTGAATATAAATAACAAAAAAATTATTAGAATAATAATAATAATAATAATAATAATAATAATAATAATAATAATAATAATAATAATAATAATATTAATATATTATTATTACAATTGTAATTATAATTATAATAACATTAATAACAATAATAATGATAATAATTATAAATACAATAATAATAATAATGATAGTAATAATAGCGATTGTGATTTTAAAATAATAATAATAATAATAATAATAATAATAATAATAATAATAATAATAATAATAATAATAATAATAATAATAATAATAATAATAATAATAATTATAGTAAATTATAAATAACAATAATAATAGAAATAATGAAAATAATAATAATAATAATTAATAATAAAGATAGTAATAAGAATGATAATAGTAATTATAATAATTAATTATAATATAATAAATAATAATAATAATAATAATAATAATAATAATAATAATAATAATAAATAAAAATAAAATAATAAAAAAAAAAAAAAAAAAAAAATTATAATAATAATAATAATAATAATAATAATAATAATAATAATAATAATAATAATAATAATAATAATAATAATAATAATAATAATAATAATAATAATAATAATAATAATAATAATAATAATTATTATTATAATAATAATAATTACAGGATTTAGAAGATAAAACACCTTTAAACGCTAATAAATAAAGTTTTGAGAGTGTAAACTATTTCCATAAATTGAAACCAGAGAAGAAAATTCAAAGTTTTTTCTTGTTTTTTTTTTTGATATTTCATGTATACAAAACACATGATATAAACACTATCAGAAGCGCAAATTAAAATAATCTATGTGATTAAATTAATAAATGATTTTTAAAAAGCGCCAAATAAAAACACTGACCAAACACTAAAAAAATAGATTAACCCTTTCAAAAACACTGAAAAATAGAGTGACCCTTTCAAAAACACTTAAAAAATAGAGTAATCCTTTCAAGAACACTGAAAAAATAGAGTAAACCTTTTTCTAAAACACTGAAAAAATAGAGTAACCTTTTCAAAAACACTGAAAAAATAGAGTAATCCTTTCAAAAACACTGAAAAAATAGAGTAACCCTTTCAAAAACACTGAAAAATATAGAATAACCCTTTCAAAAACACTAAAAAAATAAAGTAACTCTTTCAAAAGCACTTAAAAAATAGAGTAACCCTTTAAAAACACTGAAAAAATAGAGTAACCCTTTCAAAAACACTGAAAAAATACAGTAACCCTTTCAAAAACACTGAAAAAATAGAGTAATCCTTTCAAAACACTGAAAAAATACAGTAACCTTTTCAAAAACTGAAAAATAGAGTAACCCTTTCAAAAACACTAAAAAAAATAGAGTAACCCTTTCAAAAATACTGAAAAATATAGAGTAACCCTTTCAAAAACACTAAAAAAATAAAGTAACCCTTTCAAAAGCACTTAAAAAATAGAGGAACCCTTTCAAAAACACTGAAAAAAATAGAGTAACCCTTTCAAAAACACTGGAAAAAATAAAGTAATCCTTTCTAAAGCACTGAAAAATAGAATAATCCTTTCAAAAATACTGGAAAAATAGAGTACCCTTTCAAAAACACTGAAAAAATAGAGTAACCTTTTCAAAAACTGAAAAATAGAGTAACCCTTTCAAAAACACTGAAAAAATAGAGTAAACCTTTCAAAAACACTGAAAAATATAGAGTAGCCCTTTCAAAAACACTAAAAAAATAAAGTAACCTTTTCAAAAGCACTTAAAAAATAGAGTAACCCTTTCAAAAACACTGAAAAAATAGAGTAACCCTTTCAAAAACACTGAAAAATATAGAGTAACTCTTTCAAAAACACTAAAAAAACAAAGTAACCTTTTCAAAAGCATTTTAAAAATAGAGTAACCCTTTCAAAAACACTGAAAAAATAGAGTAACCCTTTCAAAACACTGGAAAAAATAGAGTAATCCTTTCTAAAGCACTGAAAAATAGAGTAATCCTTTCAAAAATACTGAAAAAATAGAGTACCCTTTCAAAAACACTGAAAAAACAGAGTAACCCTTTAAAAAAACTCCCAAATAAACATTGTTACAAATAATCAATTATTATATCTTTCAATAAATAAATTTAAAAAAAAACACACAGGAAAGACAAATAAATATATTATAAAGACACAAATAAACACAATATCAAGTGTGAATCCAAGAAAAAAAAAAAAAAAAAAAAAAAAAAAAAAAAAAAAAAACTGGATAAAAAAAAAGAGAAGTTTCAATTGTCGAGGAAAAAAGTAGACAAAAGAAGATACGATTGAACGGCAATTCATTTAACTTCAACTTCACTAATTTATCGACAAGAAAATAAACGATTTTTCACGCAGAGATTTCTTTCTTTCTTTGTTTTTCTCAATTTTTTTCTCCCTCTTTCTTTCTTTTTCTTTCTTTCAATTTTT
Organism: Armadillidium nasatum; assembly: GCA_009176605.1. Classification (NCBI taxonomy): domain Eukaryota; kingdom Metazoa; phylum Arthropoda; class Malacostraca; order Isopoda; family Armadillidiidae; genus Armadillidium; species Armadillidium nasatum. The sequence continues at coordinate 59,969 of SEYY01008720.1, read as the reverse complement.
TTCCTTATTTATTTCTCTCTCTCAATTACTTTCTTTCTATCTTTCTCACTCTCAATTGCTTTCTTTCTTTCTTAATGACTTCCTTTCTTTCTATTTTCTTTCTTTCTTTTTCTCTCTCTCCATTACTTTCTTTTAATTACTTTCATTCATTCATTCATTCATTCTTTCTCTCTTTCAATTCATTTCCTTTTTTCAATTAGGTTCTTTCTTTATTTCTTCCATTCTATCTTTCTTTCCTTCAATTACTTTCTTTGCTTCTTAATTTCTTTCTTTTCTCTTTCTCTCTCAAGTACTTTCTTTCTTCTTTCCTTCTTTCTCTCTCTCAGTAACTTCCTTTTCTTTTTATCTTTATTTATATTTATCTTTCTCTCTCTCTTGATTACATTCTCTCTTCTTTATTTCTTTCTTTCTAGTATATATATATATATATATATATATATATATATATATATATATATATATATATATATATATATATATATATATATATATATATATATATATATATATATATATATATATATATATATATATTATATATATATATATATATATATATATATATATATATATATATATATATATATATATATATATATATATATATATATATATATATATATATATATATATATATATATATATATATATATATATATATATATATATATAATTTAGTTATTGTTCGGATGTAATATTTTCTAATTTGCGCATGCAGATGAGGATACGGATGTCGAATTTTGGTAAAGTGCGAATGCGGATGTGAATGCAGAAATAAAACTTTCGTCAAGTGCAGATGCGGTTACAAATGTAGAATTTTTGAAAGTGCGGATGAGGATGTTAATTTTGATGAGGATCATTCGCGGATGCGGATGCGGATGCGGATGCGGATGCGGATGCGAATGCTGATGCCTTCACTAAATTGTGTTTGTGCATATATATATATATATAATATATATATATATATATATATATATATATATATTATATATTATATATATATATATATATATATATATATATATATATATTAACTTATTCCCAAAGTTATAAGTGGAAAAAGTATTAATGAGTTTCTCACTTATATCTTCAGACTCAATCTTCATTTTCCTACCGTACTTAAACAAAAAATATACCCAAAGCTTCCGTACATAGAATCTCTTACCATCCCAATTTAAAAGAAATATTCTTACTATACGTGAAGCTACATTTCCCCAATGTCAGTTCATTCTTAAAAATTATAACTCCCTCTTAATTCAAACTTTCTTTAGAGACTAGGAATCTCTACCACTGCTTCTCAGATAATCATTAATTTTTTTATTTAAGTGGGTCAGCTGTAATGCGGCGTATGTAGGACAAACTGGTTTAGAGTTAAAATTGAGGATTGATAAGCATAGAGGAGTTTTTTTTTTAGAACTAACTTTTAATCTTTGTTCTTCTGAACACTCTGTCATAAGAGTCCATGGAGATACCCACCTTTTTCCTTTTTGGTAATTTCTTCTATCCTTGATCATTCGTCTTCCCTCCTTGATCGTAGGATATTTCAGCTTTTTATATAAAAAACTCATTTCCCATCTTTAAATAAATGAAGTTTCTTCTCTTGTTTTTTTCTATCAATAATGAAATCCTTTTTACCAAAATAATCTAAACTTTTTATTTATTTTTTTTTTTTTTTTTTTTTATTTTATTTTTATTTTTATTTCTTGGTGTTGCTAAATATCCATTTGTCTTGGTGTTTATTTATGTTATTTTAATATTATTATTATTTTATTTTTATTGTTTTATTGTAATTATTATTATTTTAAATATTTTATTTATTGTTAATGAATTTATTTTTTAATGTATTTTAAAATATAAATTTTTAAAACAGTTTTTGCTGAAGACGAACTGAAAGAAAGATTTGAAATGTTTACATTGTATTAAATGATTATATGGAAACTCTTAGTACTGGCTTAAACCTTATCATATATATATATATATATATATATATATATATATATATATATATATATATATATATATATATATATATATATATATATATATATATATATATAATATATATATACAGTATATATAAATATAAAATTAGTAATTGATCGGATGTAATAATTTCATATTGCGGATGAGGATGCGGACGCAGATGTGGATATAGAATTTTCGCTAAGTGCGGATGTAGAGTATTTCGAAAGCGTGGATTGAAGATGCGGATGCTTATTAATTTTGATGAGGATGCTCAGCGGATGCAGATGAGCGTGCCATCGCCATATATATATATATATATATATATATATATATATATATATATATATATATATATATATATATATATATATATATATATATATATATATATAACCTTCTTCTGAGATCTATAAACGTAGGGAAGGTAAACGGCCAGGATGGCATTCCTTTCCGAGTTTTAAGGGAATGTACTAATGAGCTACCTCCGTCCCTTGTTCAACTTTT
>SEYY01008720.1:35000-42500 GCA_009176605.1 Armadillidium nasatum | reverse complement strand
TTTTTATGTTACGGAACATTATAATATTATGTTCAAGAACATTATAATATTATGTTCAAGAAATGGTACTTGAATAGAATCATAATAAATTTTAAAGTTGTAACGTTAAGTCGGTTTAGTAATGTTCATAATTAATATATTTTTGAGTTGTGTCAATTCTTACTCAATTGGATCGTTAATTGAAAATGCATTATATTATCGTACTTTAATGGAGATCAGTTATTGAGTTAGAAAGGTAAATTGAAGGAGAATTTGATCAATTATAAAGGAGTATTAACTTATTTATAAGTTAGTTATTAAAAGAGAAAAATATCTTTTTATTCATAAAAATAAATATTTTTAAAAGATTTATTACGTACAAAGGGACATTTTCGAGTAATAAAATAAAAGTATTCCTTCAGATCTAAATAAGAAATCGCTTGGAAAATAAATTACTGATATATATATATTTGTGTGTATGTATGTATGTATGTGTATGCGCTAACGTCCATTCATTTCTGTGGTCGATCCTTCATTAGTGTATCAGTTATCCACACCTTTTCCAATCTCGTTCGGTAAAACTAAATGCCAATTCAAAGCTTCGAAGAAAACTGATACGAGTTGAACGTGGAAGAGAAGAGAAATGCCAAACGAGCGTTGCGAAAATAAATGTAGTGAATCTTTAAAATCGAAAGATATTGAAATGAGAATTTAGAATCGAAGACGGGAGGCTCCGTTGACAAGGGAAAGATCAGTTCAAGAAGGATGGATCAGATTCGGGTTAAAAGTGGATGGCAAAAGAAGAAAGGAAAAACGAGAAGGAATTTTTATTTTATTTTATTTTTTATTTTTTATTTTTAAGGGGGAGGGTGGGAGAGTGAAAGGAAATTTATGAGGATTTGCCGATCGGTCAAAGCCAAAATGCCATTCTAAGGAGAAGAGAAGGCAGAGGCTGATATATATATATATATATATATATATATATATATATATATATATATATAATATAGATAGATAGATAGATAGATAGATAGATAGATAGATAGATAGATAGATAGATAGATAGAAAAACAGAAATGCATTCAGGGAAAGAATTTTTTTATACTTGAGAGATCCCATGAAATTTGTTGGAGACAATATGATTTGACCTTGTTGAGATATTACCTGCTATTTATTAAAAATATTATTTGCACCTGAAGTTTTTAAGCAAATTTTGACATCTCTCTTATTCAACCTTTTCTATTTCTAAGAATATAGTAATATTTGCATAGTTTAAAATGTCCTTCTCTTAGCATTATTAATTGACGACATATTAACCACATTGCGATTGATCGAGCGAACACCAGTTTTCCGTCGGTTTTAAAATCTCAGCACTTTTAACTGACAACTCTTCTCCCAATTTGGGGCTTTTGCTGCATATAAAGAGGCTTAAAAAAGTGAGAATAAAGATGTAGCTTTTCCCGAGTTTTCAGTAACATAATAACTTACTATTTTACTATTGTACGCCACTTCTATTTCCCTTCATAATTCAATTTCTTCCGCATATGAATCTGTTATCATATATTCCGATTCTAAAACAGTCTAAGGATTTATGGATTCATCTCGTCATCATAAAGCTTGTTTAATAGACTTAAAACTTTGAATCATTGTCGTGTCTTTTGCCACGTCATAATAATAGGCAACAATAATACGAGTGCGTTATGAGAAGTAACAAGCAAACTCGTACTAGTTGAAATTTTTTCACTCCTTTACCGAAACGTTCATAATCTCTTTGAATTAAACACAATTTATGAAATGCCGATCGGACTCGGGGAGCAAAACTTCAGATAAAACTTATGCAAATCAAAATTTCTAAGTTGGATTAACTTATTTCATAATATAATGACTAGAAGAGGTGTTCTTAGTCTCATTTGTCTATGTCATATCAAGTTAATTATTTCTTATTTTTCTAGTTTTGGAGAATAATAGAACGATTTTACAATTTTTATCATATGTCGAGGAAAGGTTAAGAGCATGACGAAATTTTTTTCTTCCTTTTTCATTATTTTGTTTTATTTCAGTTGAAAAGGAACGATTGACATCTCTATTTTCTTCTATATCTAAGTGTTTTTTTCCATTAAAAAATTTTATGAAATAATATTTCTCTCTCTCTCTCTCTCTCTCTCTCTCTCTCTCTCTAATTTTCGGAGATTGTGGTCATTGATTCAATCTAATCATCTGGTTTTGATATCCCATTAACATTTATATTCAAAATGTTAATATCATTGAAATGACTTTACAAAACTCTTTACACCATAGTAGTAGTGCATCATCTGATATCATCATATGATACTATGATAGTGCATCATAGTAGTTCAGTTGCCCAAATTTTAAAAAAAATATATATGCGCAGAGGTATATATATGTCAACGACATACTGGAGGAAACTGATTGCTTCGCCACTTCCTCACTGCTGCAATTAACTTTATCGATGAAAGATTTTCTGAAACAGTTAGTCTAGGTTAGGTTAGGTTAGGTTACATAATGTATTGTAGTAGTTAAAAAATATCTGCTGCAATTATTTTCATTCAATATAGGTTAGCATTAAAATAATCTAAAGTAATATTTAAAAATTCTTTAAGATTATTTCCTTGTAACAGAATTCTCAGAGATATTATATATATATATATATATATATATATATATATATAATATATATATATATATATATATATATATATATATATATATATTATATATATATATAATATTTCATATTGATTTTGTGAATTCGTCTTTCTCTTTATGTCATATCAATCTTATCGTGAAATTAATATAAATTTCGCTTTCTTATTAAAAAATATACAAGTTTTTCAAGTATAGCAATATTTCAATCAGGCTATGAATATATATATATATATATATATATATATATATATATATATATATATATATATATATATATATATATATAATATATATATATATATATATATATATATATATATATATATATATATATATATATATATATATTATATATATATATATATATATATTATATATATATATATATAATATATATATATATATATATATATATATATATATATATAATATTAATTATATATATTATATATTAATATATATATATATAAAATGAAAGTATGCAACTAATAATTTTACAAATAATCTTTATAACCTCCATATAAGACACTAATTTACTTTTGTGTAAGATTAAATCTGAGTTGCAAGAAACTTTAAAAGTAGCAACGTAGTTTAAAAGGATTTAAAGAAGCTTATGATATAAACTGAATTGTTTGAAAGTAATTTTTATTTTTTGATTTTGTTTACTTAAATTTAAAAAGAAATTTTAGTTGTTTTCTTTTTTTCCTCCCCTTTTTTTTATATTCCCCTAATTTAGCATTATTTTGGCATTTATTAGAATGTTAATTTAGTTTATTTAGCATCTTTCTTAAGCATTTGATTACACATTTTCTGATTTTTAACTCTAAGTTTGTTATAATAGCAGAAATCTGATATTTGAAACTGTTATTAATATATTTATATATATACATATATATATATATATATATATAATATATATATATATATATATATATATATATATATATATATATATATATATATATATATATATATATATATATATATATATATATATATATATATATATATATATATATATATATATATATATATATATATATATATTATATATATATAATATATATATATATATATATATATATATATATATATATATATATATATATATAATATATATATATATATATATATATATATATATAATATATATATATATATATATATATATATATATATATATATATATATATATATATATATATATATATATATATATATATATATATATATATATATATATATATATATATATATATATATATATATAATATATATATATATATAATATATATAATATATATAATATATATATATATATATATATATATATATATATATATATATATATATATATATTAATAGATAGATAGATATTATATTAATCTAAAAAGGAATCACTTCAAAATTAAATGGTAATGTAACCTTGCGACCAATTTAAAGGGAACATATTCTATAATAATCATAATATTCTCTATAATAGGTTTTGTTTATAAGGAAACCTTAGAAAGCATTGAAAGAGATTGGGAATATGAACAAAGCCTCATAATATACTGACAAATATAAATAAGTACTGAGTACATATATATATATATATATATATATATATATATATATATATCTTAATATATATATATATAATTATATAATATATATATATATATATATATATTATATATATTTTATTTATTTATTTTTTTGGCAGAGATCTTTTCAAGGAGGGGGCTTATAAAAAGAAGAAGAGAACCACCCAGCCCGAAACTAACCCAGACGTCTCAGGTGGGCACAGACGAAAACCTTGAAGAGAGGAAGATTAAATAAGGAGGACAAATAGATGATGGTAGGGAGTTTCACAGAACAGAGGTGGCTGGAAAGAAGTAGGCACCACAACGGGCAAGTCTGGAATTTCCAGCATTCTCACAAAATTTGTGCGAAAGCAAGGCAACCCTTGTGCAACGAGGACGACGCAAGAATGGTGGTATGCGATAGGCCAATTCTCTCGAGCATCTGCCATTGTAGTACCTTTAGAAAGGGATAGAGGGTCAAGGGAGTTTGAAAGTAGACAGCAGTTTATTTATCTTTTATCCTTAGTTTTTCCATTCATGATAAGCATTGTCTCTCTCCCCATAGTACAAAATAACAATTTCCATCAAACCATGTATTTTGATGAGAAAATGATTTAGTTGTAGATGGAATGAACCTGTTCATCACATCGACGATTATAGTCCCTACTTTTTCAGCAAAGACCGCAGCGTCCCCCGAGACAAAGGAAAATTCACTCAAATGATAGTTAGTATTACCCCTCAAGTAGCCCGATTGAAGTACCAGAAAGTGTGCTTAGGGCATGGTGGAGCTGTTGGAGAGGAAGCATTATAATTAAGAGCTATAAGATTATGGTCAGAGTTACGGATAGAAGGGAAAATGTATTAATATCTAGAAGGAGTAGTGGTGAAGCTTAAAACAAGTGTATTCAAAAACTGGTTAGGACGATCTAGAATGTGTCTGGGTTCCCTAATTAACTGCTCCAGATAATTAAGAGTGCTGAATCATTTGTCCTCCTTCCCACCTGTATCAGTAAGAGAGGCCTTTCAATCTCAGTATGTATCCTACATATAATATTGTTACTCACATGTCCAACTATACTCTATCAATCCCGTTTTCTTTATGAGGAATATAAGCAAAATCACATCAGCAAACAGTGTCTCGAAGTCAGTCGTGTGTAGAAGATGTGTTTGTGTATTTTACAATTTTTTTTGCCTGATATATGAAAAATCGTTGGTTTACTTGGAAAAGTATATAGTCCAAAAAGGTGGTTTCGAGATAAATCGATTTTAAAGTTTGAAAACACTATATGTCTAATAAAATAAAATTTCTCACAGTAGAGAAGGATTTTATCATTAATATTTGTCATTACAATCGCAAAGTTATTGACAAATTCGCACATTCGAAAGAACGGAGATCCAATTTTCTTTTAAAATAAACAGAATGGCTGTGAAGAAAAGACTTATTTTGTGCTTTTATTGGTAAGCAACAAAAATTTACATTTTTTCTCACTTTTAAGATGAAAGGATTACGAATATATATATATATATAATATATATATATATATATATATATATATATATATATATATATATATATATATATATATATATATATATATATATATATAAATATATATATATATATATATATATATATATATATATATATATATATATATATATATATATATATATATATATAATATATATAATAGATCAATATATTTACCACATATAATATATATATATATATATATATATATATATATATATATATATATATATATATATATATATATATATATAATATATATATATATATATATATATATATTATAAATGATAGTCCCTAACGTAAATTACAAATTCAAGGAAAAAAATAGAAAAAAGTTTTTATTAAGTAAAAACGAGAAAGTTTTTGGAAAGACGAATGAATATATTCAGTGAATATATTCATCTTGTCGCATGAACAACTCTTGTACAAAGATGAATATATTCAGGTATACATCTATTCATTCCATACCTTCAGGAATTTTTAATATTTATATTCTAATTTAAATATTCGAATTTAAAATAAAATTTTAATAGTATTTCTTTTTTTAATAATAATAATAATAATATTATAATTTATATGAAATTATTATATATATATATATATATATATATATATATATATATATATATATATATATATATATATATATATATATATATATATATATAATATAATATATATATATATATATATATATATATATAATATATATATACATAATATTATATATATATATATATATATATATATATATATATATATATAATATATATTAAATATATATATATATATATATATATATATATATATATATATATATATATATATATATATATATATATATATATATATATAATATATATATATATATATATATATATATATATATATATATATATATATATATATATATATATATATATATATATATATATATATATATATATATATATATATATATATATATATAATGAAGTGGTATATAAGTTTACCCCGAAAATAAATTAGTTTTCTTTAGATATATAATATAAAAAATGTTTTTCCTAATGCACTCTACTGGATTGGGGAAATAGTGGCATACATCACCATTCCACAGCTACGACGAGAATTCATCCGGACTTTCATTTTTGCAGAAGTTGCAATGTCCATCTTAGGAATACACTTCCTACATCATTTCAACCTTCTCATCGATTGTGGACAGAAAACACTTCAAGACACTCATATTTCTAGCACCTTTAGAAATGGCCTCCATGGAAGTTCCATTTCTAAAAACTCAACCTCAAACGGATAATTCCTTCATAACATCTCTACTGCAGGACTTTCCATCTCTAGATTCACCAATTGACTTCAACAGTCTCACTGTCAAAGCTGATAGACCATGTTATTATATTGAAACTGGTGATTCTCCGCCAGTTTTTGCAAGAGCTCGTCGTCTTCCTGATGATAACTGAAAACAACAATTGCCGATTTCGACATCCTCCTTCAAGAGTGGAATCATCAGACCAAGCAAATCTTCATGGGCGTCACCTCTGCATCTCGTGCCTAAAAAGACGCTAGAAACTTGGAAGCCCTGTGGAGATTTCAGAGCTTTAAATAAAATAACAAAACAAGATAGATATCTAATTCCACACATCCAAAGTCTATCTGAACCCCTTCATCACTCAACTGTATTTTCGAAAATAGACATTCAGCGCAACATATCATCAAATTTCAATTCTCCCAGACGCTTATAGAATTACCACTGTCATCACTCCT
>SEYY01008720.1:15000-25000 GCA_009176605.1 Armadillidium nasatum | reverse complement strand
TTAGCTGTTTAATTAGTGGGTTTAGGTACTATTGGTGGATATTTTTTTGAGTGTATATATGTTTAGTGGTTTGTGAGTTATAGTTATGTGATGGTAGTGTTATATAGTATGGAGTGAGGGTGTGTATAAGCTATTTGGTGATTTATTATAGTGGTTGTTTATCTTATAGAGGTTTGTTAGTTATTAGTTGTGGTTGGGATTTATATTGTTATGGGTTTTTATGATAGGGGAGTTGATTTGGTATGATGAGGGGTGGTATTAGGTTTGATTAAATAGATAAGGTTATTGTAGGGGTTAGGTATTAGTGATGGGGTATGTGAGTATTTGAGTGATTTTTTGCTTAGGTTTTTTTATTTGTTAAGTCCCTTCGTGTTGGGTCTTAGAGTTATGGTTCGCAATAGGTTAGCCCGAATAGTGTGTTCCAGCTTAGTAAGAAGGGAGCAATTATTCGGAGTCTCTTTTTGGGTTTTTCTGGTCAGTTATTAGTATGGCCATGGCTTGGTTTCTGTGTTGGCGGGCTTTGTTGTCAGTTTGCGAAGATATCGTTGGGGAGGTTGTGTAAGATTTAAGAAATGCTTTTGGGAAATTATATGATTGTGGATAAGGGTGAGGTGTGTTCCTAGATGTTTTACCGAGTTTATGAGGGAGTCTTTTAGTGGTGGAAGGATTATAGGCGATATGTTTGGTGTAAGTCTGGGAATTAGGAGTTGGATCAAGGAATGGATTCGAGACTTGTGTAGAAAACTCGCTGTCTCGTCCGGGGCTTCTCTCCTCAATTTGGAGGTAGGTTGTCGACGAGAGAATGTTCAGAAAGAGCTAGTGCCTTCTTGGTAGTAGCGAGGGTAGAGAGTGATGTAGTTGATCTCACGGATTATAGAGTTGTGTGATGATGAGATCGTGTTAGTAGTAGTATGGGAGAGTGAATAAGATGATAAAGGCTGTCTAGAACTGCTCAATCTTTTTTCTGTGGAGATACTTTGTTTTTGTATGGGTAACCTACTCCCAGATTGTGTGAGTGCGTATTCTGTATAAAGATTGTGAACATATCACCTTCTATACTAGAGCTAATCTAACTGGGTGGGTGGTGTGAAGAAGTTCTGAATTTGCCGTTTCATTCAGAACACTTCAATTCTCTTTCTTAGTGGATATGCTTTTTTAAAATAAAAGTAGATGGTGTTAGATGTTGGATTCTTCCAATGGAAAGGTAATCATTCGAGAAAGAAAACCAATAATACTGAGGGGAGGATGTTAATGAGTTTTTTGAGTTGTTATGGTTTATAGTATATTTCATATTGTTGTGGTGGAAGATGTGTTGAAGTAGTAAGAGTTGATGTGGGTGATTATTGAGTTTTGAGGCTAATGTTAAAATCTACTTCGAGTTCCTCTGCTTTTTTGTCCAATTTGAATAGATCTGAGATAAGTATCAGAGGTTAAGCTTTTAAGAGAGGTCTGATTAAATGATTGTGGCTTTAGAGTAGATTATAAGTTTAGGTTATAAATTGAGATATATGATTTTTTTTTTAGGAGTATATGTTGCTATGATTGAAATTGATTTTTCGCTCTTCTGTTCTTCTGTCCGCTTTGCTTTTTTCACGTGTTACTTGTGCAGTCTGTGTTCACTGTCATGTTATGTTTACTTGCTGTTTCGACATTCGTTTTCAGGAATAAGACTTGGATGAAGAATGATTGTCGCAAGTATTTGTGTGGTCTTAGTCTCGCCTCTCGGTCACTTGTTGACTGCGTCGTCTTCTGATGCTAATCATTAGTATTTGACAGGTTCGCAGGATATTTGTCTGGTAATACTTTCAGAAATTTTCGATTCCGTTTTTCCACATTAATTTGATGTATACCTCCGTGTTTTTGGTTTGCTACCAATATTGGTTCCGCGTCTTATGCTACTTCTATCAATATTTTGTCACAAACCGTGATCATTCTCAATTGTTTTTTGCAATAATTGTGTTTGTCCTAGTGGTGAGGTGCCTCCTTAAGAATGAATTGAATTTTTCTTAGCTTATGATATCTAATTTGGTAACAGACTGGATTTTATTCTTTTTTTTTTCGAAGAATTATTTAGATTTGGGTCTGTAATTCATGAGCATTTAAAATTCCCTAACACTATTCTTTTGGTTCAAAAGTTATTAAAATATGTGATAGCATGTTTATGGGGATATCTAATTAGGAACTATATTTACTATATTATTTATATTACATTAATTAGGTTGTGAGTAGGTTATGTGAGTTATGTTTGTATTATATTATTTTATTTTTAGAGTATTAGTAGTGATTATTATTTTAGTTGTTTAATTGTGTTGGTTTTGGTTTTTTGGTGTGTGTAGTGTAATTTAGTTTTGAGTTTATTATTTATAATTTAGTTTTTTAGGGTTGAGGGTTATGTAGTGGAAGGATTGAATTGAATATGTAGAGTAGTATTGTTATGGTTATAGTAAATTAGTTAGTTAGTTAGAAGTATATATAGGTATTATATTAGTATATGTAATTAGTTTGGTAAGTGGTGTTTTGGTGATTTATTATATATATATTATATATTTTATATTATAATCTAATTTTTATTTTTAAATATTTAAAAAAAAAAAAAAAAAAAAAAATAGGTATATATATATATATATGATTCCTTTACCTCCCTACAACGTTCTTCAAAGTTATTTTAACTTTACTTCAAAGATACTCCAACGTTACTTCAAAGTGTTAGAAACTCCAATTCAGTTGTGGTCAAAACAGTTTTTAAACAATTCACATTATATTCCCACTTTTAAATTTATATGAAGGGTTTATAATTAATTATAATTATAATTATAATTAAATAATGTTTTATTGTTTATTTTTTTAACTCATTATTATCACTATTATTATTATTATATATATATATATATATATATATATAATATATATATATATATATATATATATATATATATATATATATATATATTATATATATTATATATATATATATATATATATATATATATATTATCTTATATATATATATATATATATTATATATATATATACTTCTCACGGGTCAGGGATACTGGAACGAAACTCACTTTGAACATTTGTTTGTGTGCCATGCATTTGTATAAATTAACCCTAACTGTAGACAGTATAACTAGAGTACCACCAAATTATTAAAGGTGAAATTTAATATATATTTAACACCTATTTTCAATTTTCAAATAATCTATTAAAAAACCATTCAATTATAACCTAATTTATCACAATAAAAAAAAATAACCAACATCAATGAGTAATGAATATAATTACTATCACAAAATAAATACGTCTTTTTACAACTTGTTTTCAAGAGTAATTAATGATAAGGATGGAGAACATAATAGACGATATTTTCGATCAAATTCGCTTTTGTTAATGAGAGGAAAATGGAATCAGCAAATTGAAGCTTGTTTCTTTGATCACTTTTATTCTATGGAAAATTGTTTATATAGAGCGAACGTAAAAGAATAATGAATAAGAGAAGGAAGGATTTTTATTCCTTGTTTTAAATTTTCAAACTTCTAGGAATTATTGGATACGTGCATTACTTTTAGAATCACTTGTCGTCGGTCCTGATACATACATACATTCATACATATAGACATAAGTACATTCATATTTACATACATACATACGTACATAAATATTTGCATAATACATACATACATACATATTTGCATAATACAGGTACACATAAATACATACATACATACATACATATAAGGAAATTTTTTCCAGTTAAGAATAATAGTTCTTTAATAGACATGAATGCTTGTATATGCACGCACTTTATACAGTATAAACGTATTAATATATATATATATATATATATATATATATATATATATATATATATATATATATATATATATATATATATATATATATATATTATATATATAACAACAGTTATAGACTCGAGAAGGGAAGCCTTGGAGCAACTAACCTCTGATCTTTCTCGTATTTCCAATTGGGGCAGAGAAAACATGGTTGTTTTCAATGCCTCAAAAACTCAGTTCCTCCATCTCTCCACTCGACACAATCTTCCACACAACTATGATATCTTCTTCGAAAGCACACAACTCAAACCTTTCATCTGTTCTTAATATTCTCGGTGTTTCTTTTTCTCGTGATCTTTCTTTGAAAGATCACATTACTTCTCTCTCTAAACAAGCTTCTAAGAGGTTGGGTGTTCTGAGACGCCTTCAGAATTACTTCACGCCACCCCAGTTGCTTGCTCTGTATAGGGGTGTTGTTCGTCCCTGTATGGAGTACGCTTCACACATCTGGGGTGGCTCCACTCATACAGCTTTGCTTGAGAAGGTGGAGTCTAGGAGCATTTCGTCTCATCAACTCTCCTGCTCTTACTAACTCTCTCCAATCTCTTTCTGCCCGTCGAATTGTTGCGTCACTCTCTCTATACTATCGCTATTACAACGGACACTGCTCTTCTGAACTCTCTCGTCGCATACCTCCTCCATTGAGAAGAGCCCGGGCGACACGCCTTTCTACACAGTCTCATCCTTTCTCTGTCCAACTCTCCGACCCCAGACTTAACCGCTATGCTCAATCTCACATATACTCTTCTGGTAAAGTCTGGAACACACTCCCTTTATCTGTTTTTCCAACTTCCTTTGACTTGCATACTTTCAAACGCCGTGTATCTGGACACGTCGGCCAACATCGACCTGAATAGAAATTTTCCAACTCCGGTGGAATTTGGTAGACCTCCGGCCTTTGCCCACCGGAGGAGATATATATATATATATATATATATATATATATATATATATATATATATATATATATATATATATATATATATATATATATATATATATATATATGAGAAAAATCCATTCAAAACTTTAGGTTTGTGCCTCACATAGTCTCGAAAGAAAAGATTTTGCTGCTTTTGAGAGAGAGAGAGAGAGAGAGAGAGAGAGAGAGAGAGAGAGAGAGAGAGAGAGAGAGAGAGAGAGAGAGAGAGAGAGGAGTATTTTTGCTTTGTTTGAGATAAAGAAGAAGACACAGAGAGACTATTCACGTTAATTATATCCTTCTGACTCAATGATAAAAATTTTCTTTCATCTTTTTCAGGATCAAGTTTTCCTTTTCTTTAAGAAATAAAACATTCAAAGCTAAAGTTTTGCTTTCATCAAACCCTATATATATATATATATATATATATATATATATATATATATATATATATATATATATATATATTATATATATATATATATATATATATATATATATATATATATATATATATGAGAGAGAGAGAGAGAGAGATACAAAGGTGATAAACCAGGTAAAGAGATTAATTACCTCTATTCTGAAGAAATGTTATTAAATGTAGAAGAGATTTCATAATTCTAGAATCTCTTTTTGAAAATAATTCAAAAGAATCCTTTAAAATCCTTTAAATTTTACTTTAAAGAAAAAGAAGGATTCATCCACAGGAAATGTAGGCTTTAGATTCATGTCCTTGGGACACTCTAACATGAAGACGTTTCTTCCGGGAGTGTAAAGCATCAAGGCTTATCTGAAGCTTCGTCGGAAGTAAGGAATGAGTTTGTCAGAGGCGAGTTTCTTGTCACTTTTAAGAGTTTTTTATTTTGAGAAACTCGATCGGAAATACTTTGTTATATAATATATATATATATATATATATATATATATATATATATATATATATATATATATATATATATATATATATACTATATATATATATATATATATATATATATATATATATATATATATATATATACTTAAACAAAAAATAATTAAGGGGTATTTTGTTCACTACCTTTCTTCAGATATCTCAAATGCTACACTACTTTCAACAAATTCCTTCCACATCTGAGAAGGAGACACAGTTGACAACAAACGGTTGCATAACATGTAAATTTTTATGAGAATAAATGAACAAATTTGTAAAGACCTTTCTGCATCTTTTAACAACTTAAAAATTATATTAACTAACCATTAATAAAATTTACCTATCTTTTTTTCCTACCATCATTCCATCCTTCTAAACACAATCCGATTCTTTCTTCTAAATGTCTCTCTCTCTCTCTCTCTCTCTCTCTCTCTCTCTCTCTCTCTCTCTCTCTCTCTCTCTCTCTCTCTCTCTCTCTCTCTCTCTCTCTCTCTCTCTCTCTCTCTCTCTCTCTCTCTCTCTCTCTCTCTCTATCTCTCTCTCTCTCTGTCTCTCTATCTACTATCTATATATATATATATATATATATATATATATATATATATATATATATATATATATATATATATATATATATATATTATATATATATATATATATATATATATATATATATATATATTGAGAAACAAAATGAATTTCAGTAAATTCATGTTTCAACAGGATTTAAAATGTCAATCATTCTATAAATCTGTTGCCATTCTCAACTCGCGTATCTTTGAACATGGCAACACAGTTTAAGTAAAATAGTAATATAGCGATGACAACTTTTCAATCTAACGATTTTTGCTTCGTGTTCTCCTGAGATTTTTATGCTATCCTCATACCTGAGATATCCAACCATGTCAGCCCAACGTTATTTCAATTTACATAAGGGACGTTATCTTTAACTAATTACCCTATATATATATATATATATATATATATATATATATATATATATATATATATATATATATATATATATATATATATATATATATATATATATATATATATATATATATATATATATATATATATATATATATATATATATATATATATATATATATATATATAACCAATATTTAGACAAAAATTGGATTACTCCTAAAATTGGAAGCAAAATAAAAAGACAAACTTTGGCAATGAATTTTTAAATAAAGGAATATAATAATTATTATATATTGACTTAATTTTAATCTCTAATAAGATGCACTTACTTATTAGCATAAAAATTACAGAATTAAAACTACGGGATTGTTAATAACTTTTTGAAGCAAAATCACTAGAAACTTTGGAGTCTTTTTTATTGGTACTAATTAAAACCATTGTTGTTTTTTCCTTTCATTTTTTTTTTTTTAAGAAAATGAAGACAATGGAATTTATCCTGTCATTGATGACTGATACAGTTCAATACTGAATATTTTTAGACGAAAGTTTTAATTATATTCCTTTGTGTTAAATGCGAACGAAGACTGATTTCCGCAACATTGAGCTCTTTCATACACAGTTACACACACTCATGCATACACATCACACACACACACACACACACACACACACACACACACACACACATATACATATATATATATATATATATATATATATATATATATATATATATATATATATATATATATATATATATATATATATATATATATATATATATATATATATATATATATATATATATATATATATATATATATATATATATATATATATATATATATATATATATATATATATATATATATATATATATATATATATATATATATATATATATATATATATATATATATATATATATGTGTGTGTGTGTAGTGTGTGGTATGTGTGCATGTATGTGTCTATTGGGTGAATCTGTTTGAAAACTTGACATATCCTAAAACAATGAAGTCATGTTTGATTGATTTTGAAATAGTTTATCTGCAGAGTTATTTAATCGTTCGTCTGTCTGTCTAAAACCTACTAATAAGAGGTTAGAAATTTGCCAAGAGGAATAAATTGGGAAAGGCAAACTTCAATTTAAATTTAATTCATTTATCTATATTAAAGGACTTGAAGGAGATATATATATATATATATATATATATATATATATATATATATATATATATATATATATATATATATATATATATATATATATATATATATATATATATATATATATATATATATATATATATATATATATATATATATATATATATATATATATATATATATATATATATATATATATATATATATATATATATATATATATATATATATATATATTATATTATATATAGGTTCAAGTTTTTTGAGGAAGAAAATTTTTGAAAAAAAATTGAAAAATAAAAAAAATATATAAATATTATATATATATATACTTTTTTAATTTTTATATTTAAGTAAACTCCAAGTAGCCTCTATATTTTGAGTGTAAGGTGCAATTTGAGGATCCACAAAATTTTTACTGGGGTTCAAAGTAAGATGTTTTAAAAAATGTTTTTTTACGAGAATTTTTGGGCTAAAAAACTTAAATTGGGTATTATACCCAGCAATATGTCTACGGGGGCTCTGCCCCCGTACCCCCGACCCGTGAGTGATGATGATATTGTCGACTACTTTTCCTATAATTTCTACGATTTGGGATATTTTCCATTTTTTTTTCATTCAGAAATGGCTTCCTCAAAAGGACTGTGGATATGACCATATATATATATATGTTATATATATATATATTATATATATATATATATATATATATATATATATATATATATATATATATATATATATATATATATATATATATATATATATTATATATATATATATATATATATATATATATATATATATATATATATATATATATATATATATATATATATATATATATATATATATATATATATATATATATATATATATATATATATATATATATATTATATATATATATATATATATATATATATATATATATATATATATATATATATATATATATATATATATATATATATATATATATATATATATATATATATATATATATATATATATATATATATATATATAATATATATATATATATATATATATATATATATATATATATATATATATATATATATATATATATATATATATATATATATATATATATATATATATATATATATATATATATATATATATATATATATATATATATATATATATATATATATATATATATAATATATATATATATATATATATATATATATATATAAAGCTGAAGAGGTAGCAGGACCCCCATTAACGTCTACCAGTAACGAGAAAATTGAACAAGCTCGACAAATGCTTCTAATCAACAGATGATTACTATCGATGAAGAGGCGTGTTCGCTGCAAATTAATCACGGTTCTGCTTACCAAATCATCTACAAAAATCTTGAATTCCACTGTTCGAAATGGGCCCCATGTGATGTTACTCAAGTGCACAAGATCTGTCGAAGGCCTGCCAGCCAGCTACAACGACGAAGGTGAAGCTTTTTTTTTTTGGAAAGAATAGTCACTGGAAATGAGATCTAAGTCCATCATTTTGAGTCAAAATCCAAAAGAAAGAGTATGGTTGGAAACACCCAGAAACGCGAAGGACGAAAAAAATTTCAAGACTCAACCTTCCGCTGGAAAGGTGATGGTAACAACTTTTTAGGACTCAAAAGAGCCAAACTGGAACATTACCTGTAAAAGATCGACATTCAACAGTATAGGCTACAGCGACATATTGATCAATAAATTAAAACTAACACTGCACCAAACTCCGAGGCCAACTGTCGAAATAAGTGTTATTGTTGCTCGAAAATGCATGTCCACATGGGGCCGCTCACACTATTGAAACCATATAAAAATTGAGTTTCGAGGTGATGGAACACCCTTCATGTAGCTTAGATCTCGCTCCTTGTCATTATTATCTCTTTGATCCACTGAAAGTTGCTTTGCAAAGTAGTCGATTTGTAACGGACGAGAAGTACAGGAAACGGTGCACGGACCGCTTCAAAATCCCCCCAAAAAGCCTTCTTCTCCGAGGAAATAAAAAAGCTCGTGAACTGCTGAACGAAGCGCATTGAAAAATAATGTGATAGTCAACGTCTGTTATTACTTCAATAAAATACATAATCTAGGATGTGAATATTTTTTGACTTCTTCTCATATATATATATATATATATATATATATATATATATATATATATATATATATATATATATAT
>SEYY01008720.1:0-10000 GCA_009176605.1 Armadillidium nasatum | reverse complement strand
TATAGCTGATCTGTGCGTCGAATTTCTTTTAGTCAATAGTGATGTTGTAGACTTCTTTCGATCTACAGATTGATTAATCTTTCATTCAAACTCCTTTATCAGATTGAGTAATCTTTCATTCAAACTCCTTTATCAGATTGATTGATATTTTATTCAAACTCCTTTATCAGATTGATTTATCTTTCATTCAAACTCCTTTATCAGATTGATTAATCTTTCATTCAAACTCCTTTATCAGATTGATTGAACTTTCATTCAAATTCCTCTATCAGATTGATTAATCTTTCATTCAAACTCCTTTATCAGATTGATTGATCTTTCATTCAAACTCCTTTATCAGATTGATTAATCTTTCATTCAAACTCCTTTATCAGATTGATTAATCTTTCATTCAAACTCTTTTATCAGATTGATTGAACTTTCATTCAAATTCCTTTATCAGATTGATTAATCTTTCATTCAAACTCCTTTATCAGATTGATTGAACTTTCATTCAAATTCCTCTATCAGATTGATTAATCTTTCATTCAAACTCCTTTATCAGATTGATTGATCTTTCATTCAAACTCCTTTATCAGATTGATTAATCTTTCATTCAAACTCCTTTATCAGAATGATTAATCTTTCATTCAAACTCTTTTATCAGATTGATTGAACTTTCATTCAAATTCCTTTATCAGATTGATTAATCTTTCATTCAAACTCCTTTATCAAGCGTTTGTATGATATGAACGCATAATACATCTTAGCAATATACAAACAATCGTCTTTGCATGATCGCATTGTTATCACAACACAATGGAAAGAACCCTTGTTGACTTTGAGTACATTGCTGCCTCTTAACTATTTTATTGCAGAAAGTGTACTTGAGCGTAAATCCTACTCTGTTAACTCTCAAATTTCATTCCATTATGAAACACCCGTTAAACGGTTAGTTATTTGCGTAAAAAATAGTATTCATTTTCTGAAGCCTTAATAAAAGGGTAGATATTTTACAAAAGAATGTGCAGGAACTTTATTGTATCAAGAATTTAATTGGTAAAAATTATTTTTTTACTGATGACATTAATTCTCAGCTTTTGGAAGGTCTTGAAACATATTTACTCCTGTATTTTTCATATCCTAAATTGTTAAAACTAATAATTCTAACCTTAAAACTCTTTCTAAAAATATATATATGCATAAAAAATAACTACTATTGTACAGTATGACCTTATGGAAATGTTCCATAGGTTTACAAGCAATTTTTATATTAAATTCGGTTAGTTAGTTTTCAGAATATTCCAAAAATAAGATTGTTAAAAATAAGGCAACATTCCTCTTCAAAAAAATTACAGACACTGAACCCGTTATCTAAAAGCTAAGATTTAAATACCATATTCCAAAGGCTTTATCCATAGACCCCAGAATTGGATTATTTAAATCTTTACCATGCCAAAAGAATTGTAATTATTTTAAATCGAACATACCAAATAATAGTTACACACACACTGTATCATTTATGCACAAACATATGTAAATGCATATATTATACAAATTTATCATAAGAAAAGCTTTATTATTAAAAGTTTGAAACTTTCTCCATAATTTATTGCTTAGAATTTTCTTCCTTTATGTTTTAATATTTTTATGTAGGAGCATATGAAAAAGAATAAAAATTCATGTGTGCATGTGTATTCTCAAACCCAAGCCTTCAACCTACCTATACATAAAAATACTTATGAATATTCTATATATACGAAATACAATAAATAAATCTATTTCAGCCTTACCGTAACAAATAAGACACGTTTCCTAATACCAAATAAGCCTGAAATAGGATACGCGCTTCGCCCTTTAACAAATGTCAAACAAAATAATAATAAAAGAAAATAAAAGAAAAAAAAAATAAAAAAAAATAAAAAATATAATAAAAAAATAAACCAAAAAAAAATAAGTTCCCCATAAAAATTGAAGTTAATTTCATTAGTTTGGGATGAATTTTAATTTCGTTTTAAAGACCTTCCCTTTTAATTAACAAAGTTAATAACAAAGGCAAATTCGTTCTAATTAATTTCATATATATGAGATTGGCCAGAATATAAAAACATGTTTACTTCAATTTTTTATTTTTACAGGGTTCCTCATTATTATTATTATTATTATTATTATTATTATTATTATTATTATATTATTATTATTATTATTATTATTATTATTATTATTATTATTATTATTATTATTATTATTATTATTATTATTATTATTATTATTATTATTATTATTATTATTATTATTATTATTATTATTATTATTATTATTATTATTATTATTATATATTATTATTATTATTATTATTTTTTTATTATATATTATTATTATTATTTAGTAGTAGTAGTAGTATTAACAGTAGTAGAAGTAGCAGTAGTAGTAATACTAATAAGAGTAATAGAAGTAATAGTAGCTGAATAGTAGTAATATTTATATATTAAATTGTCCTCAAACCTAAACACACACACATACACACTCACACACACACACATACACACACACATATACATTTATATATATATATATACTATATATATATATATATATATATATATATATATATATATATATATATATATATATATATATATATATATATATATATATATATATATATATATATATATATATATATATATATATATATATATATATATATATATATATATATATATATATATATATATATATATATATATATATATATATATATATATATATATATATATATATATATATCGTATTTGCTTGTGGTCGTTAGCCTTTTATTTCACTCCTAAAATATTGATAAAATTTTTATCAGTAACCAAAATTTTGAATTCTTTTCATTTTATGTTGTTTGACTCAAATAAAAGAATAAATAAATAAATAAATAAATAAAAAATAAATAAAAATAAATACGTTTTGGAACCCCCTCTGCTCTCACTGAGAAATGATAAAAATTAGATTTTTTTTTTTTTTTTTTTAAGAAAGGAAAAAAAACTTATTTTCAAATTTTTATTGCTTGGCACTCCCATGAATGCATAAATTGTATTGTTTTGCATCGTTTATGACACAACACCGTGAGGTTTCTGTGGAATATTTTTTATTTTTTATTTTTTTACTTTTTTTATTTTTTTATGTTTTATTTTTTTATTTTATTTTTTTATTTTATTTTATTTTTTGAAATTTTTTTGCTTTGGTTTTTGATGTTGATGTTATAGTGTTTCAGTTTTTATTGTTGTTTTCTTTTTATTCGTGATTGTTTGTAGTTGACGTTTGATGATTGGGCGAGAGAAGTAAATAGATAATAATAATAATAATAATAATAATAATAATAATAATAATAATAATAATAATAATAATAATAATAATAATAATAATAATAATAATAATAATAATAATAATAATAATAATAATAATAATAATAATAATAATAATAATAATAATAATAATAATAATAATAATAATAATAATAATAATAATAATAATAATAATAATAATAATAATAATAATAATAATAATAATAATAATAATAATAATAATAATAATAAATAATAATAATAAATAAAACATAACCATAATATGCTTCGCAACGACAATGATATTAATGGTCATGATAAAATAATTAAATTATTTTGTACTTAAAAAACTCTTAAAATTAATAATAATAATAATAAAAAGATAAATTAAAATAATTAAGAGAATTAGAAATAAACAGAGGAGTAAATACTAATAATAATAATCCATTTTAATTTACAAATAATAATAAATTTAAAAAAAATAAGAGAAACTAAATAAAATTATTATGATATAATAATTTTTAAATAATCTTAATTTTGTTCACTGAGCACAGTTTACTTCGTATGCAATGAACTAACTTATCATCATTTTTAAAAAAAATATATAATACCTTGGGCTTAAAAGATAAAAATTCTGTTTAGAGAATTTTTCTTAGCTCATAAACAAACTTTGAAGGTTTGTAACTTCAAAGGACTAAAATCTTCAGGATTTTTGAGAATACCAGTTTTATCATGCTTAGCAGCAATTTTATGACAGGGCGGTTATGTTAGCTCTTCAAAGGTCCATAAGACCCAATTCGATTTGTGGAAGGAATACGTTTTTCTGCTCTTTAACTATAGTTGTTTTTTTTCAATCTTTCCCTTAAATATGAACTCCAACTTCATGAGTCAAACACTACATTTTATGTGAGAACTTAACAGTAATTACTCTAAGATTTATTTCTTAAGTGTTATATCAAGGTTCTAAATGTCAACAATTCAACCGATTTCATATAACAAAATTAGTTCAATAACCAATAATCCCAATTTTTAGGGAATAAAGTCTAGTTTTGTGATCACTAACTCACTTATTAAAACGACAGAATGGGAGATAGATATTTAAACTAAGCTTTATTTTATGTCTATTAAGTGTGTAACTCACTTTTATATTTATATTTGAAGCCCCATTAAAATTTAAATAGTTGCTTGTATTAGGTTCTAAAGCAAATAATCCTACAAAGAAAGAGTGGTAAATTATTCATGTCTTTCAAAACACAAGAAACAAAGTTATACAGTAATCCTTTATACGTTTATAAGAAAGACTAATTATATTTGCATAACGTAAAGAAATTAATAATTTCTTTTGACAAGTACAGTACAAAATATAAATAAATTACATGCTACTAGATATTTTAAATTATTTTTAACAAAAATTTATTACAGGTTGCAATTTTTCTTTTTCTTTTATTTTTAAAAACGTTATGGGATAACTAAATATACGGAAAGGTATAAAATATCAACAAAAAATTTCCTTAAATTTGTATTGCTATAAAATAAAGAGTCTCAGAGAAAAATTAATAAAAAAATGGATTTATCTACGTTATCCAACAGTTAAAAATGGAGTATTTATTTAATTAAGCAGTTGTCTGGATAATAAAGTAAGATGAAACGAAATCTACTCAAAACTATAATGGGGAAAAAAACTTTGAAGAGAAAAGAGAAGGAAAAATAAATTGTTTATAAAAAATGTTTGACATTAACCATGACAATGGGAAAAATATAAATGGGAAAATATTATAAAAATATAATGGGGAAAAAACTTTGGAAAGGACAAAAGGAAGGAAAAATTGTTTATAAATAATGTTTGACATTAACTATGACGATGATTTATTATTTTAAAGATTTTGAAAAATATTATGATTGAGGTTTTTTCCTTATTTGTATTTTAGTTTTGTTAAATATTTCATTGTATATTTTCAGTTTTGTGAAATATTTCATATATATATATATTAATATATATATATATATATATATATATATATATATATATAATATATATATATATATATATATATATATATATATATATATATATAATATATAGTATATATATATATATATGACGAAAGGTGAGTGACCCTTAGAACTAACCTCTGATCTTTTTAGTATTTCAAATTGGAACTTAGAAAACATGATCGTTTTCCATGCCTCAATAGCTCAGTTTCTCCATCTCTCTACTTGACAAAAACCTCCACACAACTATGACATCTTCGAAAATACTCAACTCAAACCTTCAACTGTCCTTAATATTCTCGGTGTATCTTTTTCTCTTGATCTTTCTTGGAAAGATCACATTACTCCTCTTTATAAACAAACTTCAAAGAGGTTCAATGTTCTTAAACACCTTCATAATTTTTTTCTCGCCACACTAGTTGCTTGTCTCTATAGGTGTGCTGCTCATTCCTGTATGGAATACGCTTCACACATCTGGAGTGGTTTCACTCAAACAACTCTTCTTTAAAAGGTGAAGTCTTGGGTTTTTCGGTTTTACATCTCTTTCTCTCTCCAATTCTCTCCAATCTCATTCTGCCCGTCGAATTTATGTGTTACTCTCTCATTAATATTGCTTTTACAATGGACACTGCTCTTCTGAACTCTCACGTCGCATATCTTCTCCATTGAGAAGGACTCGTGCGACACAACTTTCTACACAATCTTATCCCTTCTCTGGCTAACTATCTGATCACAGGCTTAACCGCTATGCTCAATCTTACATGTTCTTAACTCGTGAAATCAGTTTTCTCTCAGATCGTTCCATTTCGGGACTTGTAGATGGAGCGACCTCTTCCTATTTTTCTGTCAACTGTGGTTTTCCTCTGGTTCTGTTTTATCTCAACTTTATTCCTACTTTTCATTAACGATCTTCTCAACTGCACTTCTAACTCTGTTCACTCTTATGCTGATGACTCAACTCTACATTCTTCTACTCATTTCAAATCTGCTTCCTCTCTTGCTTCTAGAGTTGCTTCTCGTCTTCAACTTTCCGATTCTATTCTTGTCGATCTGGATGGGATTTTACGGTCTGGTTATAGCAACCTTGTGAAATCCGACTCTTTATAAACTCAACTTCTTCACATTTACCTCTCAAAAACACCTCCTAACTTTCCTATTCTCTTCCATGGCTCTCCCGTCTCACATGTGAATAATATTAACATTCTTGGTTTTAACATAAACAATAAACTCTCTTAGAAACCACATATCACAATAGTTGCAAAAGCGGCCTCTAAGAAGTTGGGAATTCTCTTCAGGTTGCGAGAATTTTTTCCTTCTGAGCATTTAGCAGTTACTCCAAATATATAAGGATCTTATCCGCCCTTGTATGGAGTACTGTTCTGACATCTGGTGGAGGGGCTCCGGCTCCTCCTCTCTTCTGGATAGGGTTGAGTCTAAAGCTAAAAGGTTAATAAACTGTCCCATACTTTCAAACTCTCTTGACCCTCTATCTACTATTATCATTATTATCTCTTTTCTATAGATACTAAAATGGCAGGTTCTCGAAGGAGTTGGCCTCTCGCATTCCTCCAAAGTTGAACAAGAGGTGTCCTGCTTTCGCACTAATTTTGAGTGGATGTGGGAAACCCCAGGCTAGCCCGTGGAGGTGCCTCCTTCTTTCCAGCCACTTCTGTTCTATTAAACTCTTTATCATCATCTATTTTTCCTCCAGCATTTAATCTTCCACTCTTCAAGACTTCCGTCTTTGCCCACCTGAGGGATGTGCATTAGTTGTATGTTTGAATGAGTTTTTCTCCTCTGTATATATATATATATATATATATATATATATATATATATATATATAGTATATATATATATATATATATATATATATATATATATATATATATATATATATATATATATATATATATATATATATATATATATATATATATATATTATATATATATATATATATATATATATATATATATATATATATATATATATATATATATATATATATATATTAGCACAAACGTCAGGATTACAAGAAGAAAAATAGAGAGGTCCTTTACAAAGAGACATGATTGATAATATTGAATCACTTCCATGAAGTGGAAAATGATAAAGGAAAAAAAAAAATAACAAAATACTAAGATTATTTTTTTCCTTGAAAACATCTATTCCAAGACCCTCCCCTTACTCCTTTCTACCTTCTTCAATTCCCTTCTTTTATTTTCTTCCTCCCCCTCTCTTCCTCTCCCCCTCCAATCCTCCGGACCCCCCTTTCTTCTCCTTCCCTTTCAGTATATCAGTTCAAAGATATTGGCATAAGAGGGAAAAGTAGGAAAAAAAATTCAAGTAATTAAATTGGAAAAAAAAAAGAGGAGTGGACAGAAAGCCTCCTTGAGGCATCTCTCAAATTCATTTCCTTTTTTAATTTTCTATATAAAAGGTTTCATTTTCCATTGATTATTATTATTATTATTATTATTATTATTATTATTATTATTATTATTATTATTATTATTATTATTATTATTATTATTATATTATTATTATTATTATTATTATTATTATTATTATTATTATTATTATTATTATTATTATTATTATTATTATTATTATTATTATTATTATTATTATTATTTATTATTATTATTATTATTATTATTATTATTATTTATTATTATTATTATTATTATTATTATTATTATTATTATTATTATTATTATTATTATTATTATTATTTATTATTATTATTTTTATTATTATTATTATTATTATTATTATTATTATTATTATTATTATTATTATTATTATTATTATTATTATTATTATTATTATTATTATTATTATTTTAGCATTATTATTATAATTTTTATCATTATTATTATTATTATTTATTATTATATATTATATTATATTATTATTATATAATTATTATATATATATATATTATATTATATATATATTATATATATATATATATATATATATATATATATATATATATATATATATATATATATATATATATTATATATATATATATATATATATATATATATATATATATATATATATATATATATATATATATATATATATATATATATATATATATATATATATATATATATATATATATATATATATATATATATATATATATATATATATATATATATATATATATATATATATATATATATATATATATATATATATATATATATATATATATATATATATATATATATATATATATATATATATATATAATATATATATATATATATATATATATATATATATATATATATATATATATATATATATATATATATATATATATATATATATATATATATATATATATATATATATATATATATATATATATATATATATATATATATATATATATATATATATATATATATATATATATATATATATATATATATATATATATATATATATTATATATATATATATATATATATATATATATATATATATATATATATATATATATATATATATATATATATATATATATATATATATATATATATATATATATATATATATATATATATATATATATATATATATATATATATATATATATATATATATATATATATATATATATATATATATATATATATATATATATATATATATATATATATATATATATATATATATATATATATATATATATATATATATATATATATATATATATATATATATTATATTAGAGGAACCTGACCGGGGCCGGGGCCGGGGTTGCCTAAAATTTGTAAAGTGGTCAAAAGCACTGAAATTTTACTTTAAAAAAATTAGATATATATTTAATTGAGGTTTATTTAATTATAAGAAAGGCGTAGAATAGCCAACATTCATTTATATTAATGATTATAGCATTTTTTCCGAAAAAAATTCAGAAAATTACGGATTTTGAATAATAAAAAGTACAAAAATTAAAAAAAAAAAAATTTTTTTTATTCATAATAGTGATTTAACAGTTTTACATAGGTAAGACACTAATGTAAAGTTTGAAAAAATGTAAGATATAAAATTATCAATATAACCTGTATTTATACATATCATTGTTATTTTATTGTTATGTATCAAACTTGCATCAATTAGTAACATTATTTCAAAATATTATTATTTTATTTATACTTTCAGTCAATATAGTTAAAAGATCAGCTTCAGCAGTATGGGAGCACTTTACAATGTTTCAGGATAGGCTCGAAATAGCTAAATGTAGCATCTGCAGTCAGAAAATTAGAAGAGGACCTCCGGGTGCTACAAGTAAAAAATTTTCAACTAAATCTTATGGGGTATCAAAAATCAAAACACAAAGATGAAGATTCCCTAGCAGAAAAGGAGCGGTCAAAAGAAACAGAAAAAAAGAGAAATTTTAAAAAAGCATGAAGAATAATCTTAATTTTCTTATATTTTGTTTGTTGCGTCACTTTCTCTATACTATCGCTATTACAACGGACATTGCTTTCATGACTCTCACGACGCATGCCTCTTCCTCTTCAGAATTGCTCGTTCGACATGATTTTCTATTCAGAGTCTCATTCTTTTCTCTGTCTAACACAACAACACCAGACATAACCGTTGTGTTCAATCTTACATGTTTCTACTGGTAAAGTCTGGAACACCTATTTATCTGTTTTCCC
>SEYY01008719.1:22500-30000 GCA_009176605.1 Armadillidium nasatum | reverse complement strand
AATTCTTTAGTTTGTTAGCTTATTTATTTAAAATTTGTATCTTCTTTCCCTGTTGGCATATTTAGTTAGTATACTTGTATATTTCCCTTCCATAAGAAGTATAAGTACATTAAAAATCTTTTCCTTGCTAGCTAATTTATTTAGTATTAGTATATCCTTCCTTAGTAAGCATAAAATGAAATATATAAAAAATTGTTTTCATTCCTGGCTTTCTTAAGAATTTCTTTATTCTATCCTTAATATAAGAATATAAGAATAAGATTTATTCTAAATTTCGTATTTAAAATTAATAATATTTATAAATTTTATATATATATTATATTATATATATAAGTATATATATATATATATATATATATATATATATATATAAATATATATATATATATATATATATATATATATATATATATATATATATATATATATATATATATATATATATATATATATATATATATATATATATATATATATATAGTAGTATCGGTATATATATATCGGGTATCGGATAGTATCGGTATCGGTATCGGTATCTGGTATCGGCAAAATTTTTGGATAAGAGTATATATATCGGTATCGGTAATAGGTATATATATTATATCGGTATCGGTATCGGTATATATCGGGTATCGGTATCGTAAAAATTTATATATCGCTCCATCCCTATTATATATATATATATATATATATATATATATATATATATATATATATATATATATATATATATATATATATATATATATATATATATATATATATATATATATATATATATATATATATATATATATTTATATATATATATATATATTTTTTTTTTTTTAAAAAAAAAAAAAAAAAAAAAAAAAAAAAAAAAAAAAAAATAATTTAATAATAATAATAATAATAATAATAATAATAATAATAATAATAATAATAATAATAATAATAATAATAATAAAAATAATAATAATAATAATAATAATAATAATAATAATAATAATAATAATAATAATAATAATAATAATAATAATAATAATGATAATAATA
Source organism: Armadillidium nasatum (assembly GCA_009176605.1). Lineage (NCBI taxonomy): Eukaryota > Metazoa > Arthropoda > Malacostraca > Isopoda > Armadillidiidae > Armadillidium > Armadillidium nasatum. Next base: position 28,965 of record SEYY01008719.1, on the reverse strand, counting down.
TGTAATAATAAATTATTAATTATTACTTCACAATTGATAGTTAGGGAAGTCGCAAAAGAAGTTTCAAAAACAAATATGAATAAGTGAACCCAAAAAAATAATTATAAAAAAAAACCTGATGATTAAGATAATAAAATAATTATTAAAGCTTTTAGTAAGAAAATATAAAAAAAAAAGAATTATTAACAGCATATTAATATAATTCTGAACTATAATTGGAAAAATAAATTTAAAAAAATTTAAAAAGATGAAAAAATCAAAATATTTTGAATAAATATGATACAGTCAATACTAATAAAAACAATAATAATGAATATAAAAATAATAAAATGGAAAAAAATAAAATAAAAATGATAATATTAATAATAATAATAATAATAATAATAATAATAATAATAATAATAATAATAATAATAATAATAATAATAATAATAATAATAATAATAATAACAATAATAATAATGATAGAAATTATAATGATAACGATTAAATAAATAAAAACTAATAATAATAATAATAATAATAATATATACAATAAATAATAATAAAATCAAAAATAATAATAATTGAAAATAAAATAATACTAATAAAAACAATAATAATAATAAGAATAATATAACCATTGTTTTAATTATTATTGTCATTTATTATTCTTATAATATTATTATTATTATTATTATTATTATTATTTATTATTATTTTTTATTTTATTTTTTATTATTAATTATAAATATTATTATTATTACTATTATAGTTTTATTATTATAATAATTATTATTTTAAAAAAAAAAAAAATTTTAATGCTTACTATTATTATTATTATTGTTCTTATCATTATTATTACCATTTGCAAAATCATAATAATAAAATAAAATAATAATAATAATAATTATTATTATTATTATAATAATAATAATAATAATAATATGACAATGAAAGTAATGAATATAATAAATTGTAATATTAGTTATAATAATTATAAATATAATAGTTATAGATAAAACACTTCTAATATAGCAAAAATATATTAATAACAGTGATGATAATATAAATTGGTGCAATGATCAATGAAAATTGTAAATGATAATGATAATAATAATAATAATAATAATAACAATAATAATAATAATAATAAAATAATAATAATTTTTATAATAATTATAAAAATAATTAGATTAATTACATTAAAAATATTAATTTAAATATTTATAAATAAATTAAAATAATATAACCTAAGAAAAAATTTAATAAAAATAAATATATAAAATATATATATATATATATAATATATATATATATATTATATATATATATATATATATATATATATATATATATATATATATATATATATATATATATATATATATATATATATATATATATATATATATATATATATATATATATATATATATATATATATATATATATATATATATATATATATATATATATATATATATATATATATATATATATATATATATATATATATATATATATATATATATATATATATATATATATAAAATTATATAAAATAAATAATAGTATAACTGGAAATCATAAGCAAATTTATTTTTTATTAGAAACTATTAAATGTTTTCTTAAATATATTTTATGAATTTCAATAAAATAAATAACTAAATATTATTAAATTTTTTATTTATTATAAATAACTTGAATAACTTTAGTATCAAAATATAATATATTAAATATTAAATAAAAATATAATAAAATTATTTATGATATGTTATATATAATATTTAATAAATTAAACTCTAAAGAAGAGTGTTATTTAATTGAATTTTTTATGTGGATATATAATATAATATGATATATATATATATATATATATATATATATATATATATATATATATATATATATATATATATATATATATATATATATATATATATATATATATATATATATATATATATATATATATATATATATATATATATATATATATATATTACAGATTTGCTGCAAAATATATTATTACATTAATTTATGAAAAGAAATAGTGAATACTAATTTTTTAATATTTATAAGAATGTAAAATAGTTTCTGAATATTTCAACCCATTTTCTCTAATAGCAAATGTCTTGTCCCACCCCCTTTAACAACACAATACTCCTTCCCCCCAAAACTTCTCAAAACCCCTTTCCCCTTGCCATTTTACCCCAAGTTTCATTCCCTAAATTTGAGATCCACCCATTTTCACCTCTAATATTACATAACTCAGCAATGCTAACTTTTTCCAATAGTGTTATAAATTAATAGGTAAAATATAGATACAATTAGTGATCATATAATCAAATATTAAATATTCAATATTTTATATAAAAAAATATTTATGAAAAGGACAATATTGTTCCGACCACTCTCCTACATACTTTAATATTTCTCCGTTAAAACCACCCATTTTTTTTTTTATCTTTTTCTTAATATTTTAAGAACTAAGTTACACAGTGTAATAATTTTTTTTATTAACATTTATATACACTTTCTATCAACACAGTTTAGAAATATTATATTTGCAGATAATAATAATAAACAATTGATAAATTTTTCGGTATTTATATTCTCACCGAATGAAAATTCAGTTTACGGAAAGAATAGAATTACTTCTTTTCTCAATAGATGGCACTGCAATGTATATATATATATATATATATATATATATATATATATATATATATATATATATATATATATATATATATATATATATATATATATATATATATATATATATATATATATATATATATATATATATATATGGGACTGATCTGTCAAATGATTAATGACTAAAAATTTCTTCCAACATTCTCTATTCTTTTGCAAGTTTGTTGCAGAAATCAATACAAACCTCGTTTTTTTTAGGTTTAGCTAAAAAAAAGAGAAATACACAATAAATAACACACAAACAACTTTAGAGAAAAGTGTATATATATATATATATATATATATATATATATATATATATATATATATATATATATATATATATATAATATATATATATATATATATATATATATATATATATATATATATATATATATATATATATATATATATATATATATATATATATATATATATATATATATATATATATATATATATATATATATATATATATATATATATATATATATATATAGATTTATAGATAGATAGATAGATGGATAGGTAGGTTAGATAGATAAATATGTGAGTATATCTCTTGTAGTACAGTCTCTCTAGTGGCTATGATGTTTAGAAATAGCTTTTTAGTGGAGTTTATATACCTAATAAGGTCTACATCTTTATAAACAATGATACGTAGTGGTATATAAGATAATACTTGAAGATGTAGGAGTAGCTGGATTATAACTCTATTCTTTACAAGAGTTCTATAATTTTTTCTTTGTATTTTTTTTTATCTTTCTCGAAAAATTATTTCTATTTTTTCTTATTAAATTATTATTATTATTATTATTATTATTATTATTATTATTATTATTATTAGTAGTAGTAGTAGTAGTAGTAGTAGTAGTAGTAGTAGTAGTACCATTTTACTTCGAGACTACTAATTAACTAAAATAAACTTCAATACAGTGTTACTCTTCTCTCATCCGTTTTTCTCCAGGTATGTCCCTGGTACTCAATTACCAGTGAGAAAGTATAACATGCAAGAAGATCAAATAGTAGAGGGATTCATTTGTGCTTTGAAAGTTTCGGGTTTGATCTCTCTTTTTAATCCAAGGAAGCAACTTCCTTGAAAGTTTTCGTCTTAGAATACGGCAATGTTTATGAAGTGCTGTAGTGCAAGTTTATATATATATATATATATATATATATATATATATATATATATATATATATATATATATATATATATATATATATAATATATATATATATACTGCTCTTGAAAGTATGCAATTCAAAGGAAGTTGGGAAAATAGATAAAGGGAGTGTGTTCCAAACTTTATCAGTAGAGTACATGTAAGATTGAGTTTAGCGGTTAAGTCTGGGATCGAAGAGTTGGACAGAGAAATGGTGAGAGTATGTAAAAAGACGTACCCGCACGAACGCTTCTCAATGGAGGAGGTATGCAACGAGAGAGTACAGAATAGCAGTGTCCATTGTAGCAGCAATAGTATAGAGAGATTGACGCAATAATTCGACGGACAGAAAGAGATTGGAGATAATTAGTGAGAGCGGGAGAACTGATAAAACTAAAGGGCCTAGACTCCACCTTTGTCAAGGAGAGCTTTATGAGTGGATCTACCCCAGATGTATGATTTATACTCAATACAGGGGGAACAACACTCGTATAGAGAGAATGAAACTGGAATGGTGTGAAGAAAATGCTGAAGGCTCCTCAGAACACCTATCTTTTTAGAAGCTTGTTTAGAAAGAGAAGTAATACGATACTTCCAAGAAATATCACGGGATAAAGAAACACCGAGAATTTTAAGGACAGATGAAGGCTTGAGTTGTGAGTTTTGAAGGTATTGAAAACAACCATGGTTTTTCTGCCCCAATTTGAATTACGTGAAAGATCAGAGGTCATTTTGATCCAAGGCCATTATTCAAGCATCAATTAACTGTTGCTGGGAGAGGAGTCTTTCAAACTGAAAAGAGTAATGAAGGGTGGAGTCATCAGCATAAGAGTGAATAGATGATGAAGTAACAAAGAGAAGGTCATTAATGAAAAGTAGAAAAAAGTGTTGGGGATAGGGCAGAACCCGAAGGAAGACCACTATTAATAGATTTAAGGAAGAACGGTGGCCGTCTGCAACATAAGCTATAGAACGACCGGAAAGAAAATCCGAGAGAAGGATTGAGTCCAAAAGAGGGAAGTTAAGAAATCAACGCTTTGTGCTAGACTCTATCGAAGGCTTTCGATTTGTCAAGCAAAAGATTCACTGAAATGTAGAAGATCGGAAGATCAAGAGTCAGAGAGAATGGAAAGATCACCAGTAGATCATTTCTTACGAAAGTCATATTGACGATCAGAGAAAAGATTAGAAGAATTGAGATTTTTCCACATCTTTCTGTTAAGGATAGGTTCGAAAGCTTTAGAAAGAACAAAGGTTAAAGAAATGGGACGGTAATTAAAGGGTGCAAGCTCAGAAGCAGAAGTTTTGAGAATCACAGGAAGGATGCCATTAGGACCAATAAGCATAGCAGTTAAGTCTTACTGTTAGAGAACGGATGAGAATATGTGGAAAATCGTGCCTCAGAAGCTCTCTTCCAAAGTTGGAAGTATGGTACTAGAGAGTTCAGAAGAGGAATGTTCATTGTAAGAACGATAGTTTCAGGGAGAGTTACACAACAGTTCAAGGACATAAAAGGAATTGAAGAGAGTCTGTTAAAAGAGAAGGATAGTTCATAAATCTAAAGCTCTAAACTATAAATGTCAAGAAAAACTGAATGAGTAAAACCACTCCAAATTTGAAATGCGTTTCTCGTACAAGGAAGAACGACACCCTACAATGAACAAGCAGCTTAGGTTGTGTGAATGTGTGAAGGTATATATATATATATATATATATATATATATATATATATATATATATATATATATTATATATATATATATATATATTATATATATAATATATATATATTATATATAGAAAAAAATATAATATATTATCAAATAATATATTAAATATATATATATATATATATATATATCAAAAATATATATATATAGCAATATATAGTAATTATCTTATATATATATAATATATATATATATGAAAGAAAATTATATAAAATAAGTTTATATAAAATATAGTCTTATATATATCCTATTGATATGATAATATTATATATGAATATATATTTAAAAGTACTGTGTGAATGAGCGCAAGCTTCTAATAAGGGAGGGGTAAATTGAAAGGCGAAAGAAAAGAAACAGTGTCCAAATTTAGGAACTCCTGGGATAACATCAAATGTACTTCTAGCACTAAATTCAGTAAGAACAACAGCAAATACTTTAAATGAATATAGCAATAAATAGTTAGGTATCAAATATATATAGTACCAAATTAAAAAAAGAATTAGAAATATATATAAGAATATAAAATATATATATATATATATATATATATATATAAGATATAGAGAGAGAGAGAGGAGAGAGAGAGAGAGAGAGAGAGAGAGAGAGATAGAGAGAGAGAGAGAGAGAGATAGAGAGCACGTCTATTTTGCTTATGATAGAGGAATGACTTCATCCGTAGATTTTCATCTTTCCTTCTTATACGCATCCTTCTCATTCCTTTAAAATCTCTCTTTTACTCACTGCAGTATTTATTAAAAGGTCTTTCAAACTTTGAAATATTTTGATCTTCGAAGTTCTCATATCCTATTTTCCTATTCAAACAAAGGTATTACTTTTTAATGCTTTCTTTCTCTTTTCTTGTAATGTCTCTTACACAAGAATCA
>SEYY01008719.1:0-5000 GCA_009176605.1 Armadillidium nasatum | reverse complement strand
CACAAAGCTAGTTTGCATTAAGCAACATTAACAAGAAGACAGTTAGCATTAACCTTCATGGCCAGAAAGCTTGCATTAAGCAACATTAACAGAAAGACAGTTTGCCTTAACCTTCATAGACAGAAACAGTTTGAATTAACTTTTATAGGGAAAAACTGTTTGAATTAAGTAACATTGACAGAAAGACTGTTTGCATTAACCTTCATAGACATAAAGACAGTTTGCATTAACCTTCATAGACAGAAAGACAGTTTCCATTAAGCAACACAGAGATCAGAATAAGCCTGACAGTCTTCTCAGGCTAAACTAATCATGAATGCAAATATATTCAAAGACTCGTAAAAAATATTATCTTTATCAGTAAAAGTTGATTAAATGAACAATTTTTATTTACTTATTCTTTATTTATATTTCCTTTTTCCTTTCCTTCTTTCATCTCTCTTACACAATGGCCCATAAAAATGATTGATTTCCGATGTTAATGATATATATATATATATATATATATATATATATATATATATATATATATATATATATATATATATATATATATATATATATATATATATATATATATATATATATTTATATATATATATATATATATATATATATATATATATATATATATATATATATATATATATATATATATATATATATATATATATATATATATATTATATATATATATATATATATATATATATATATATATATATATATATATTATATATATATATATATATATTATATATATATTATATAATCATATTATATTAATACATACATACATACATACATACATACATACATACATACATACATACATACATACATACATACATACATACACACTCATACATACATACACACTCATACATACATAAAAATATATTGATAGTTATAGACAGATAAATCTTCTGTATCATCATCGTCCAACCCGGTAGACTGGCTCCTATCGGATGCTACACTTCCAGAATCTTCTCCACGAGTTTCTCTCCTCAAACATTCGGTTCTCTTCCATCTCTTCCAGTGTTTTGCTCTTTCGTTGTATGGCTTCTGACATCGCCTCCAACCATCTCTTCCTCGGTCTCTTTCCTACTGGTCTCCATTCTAGCATCTCTCTGTCTCTCTTTCTCCTTTACTCTCTTCACGTGGCCAAACCATCTCAACTGGATTCTTTCCACACATTCCAAAATATTAATTCCACTTCAATTTCCTCCCACGCCAATTCATTCTTCATCCTGTCTCTCAGCGATACTCCCCTGATGACTCTGAGTACTCTCATTCACTGCTCTTATGCACTGTATTCATTGTCTAACATTCCGAGCAGTACAACATTATTGGTCTCAATATTATTCATGTGTAATATTTTTCCATTTTTATCCTATCGAAATTCAATGAATGTTGCATATGCTCTCTTATTCCATTTTATGTTTTTCTCTGTCAGCATCTTCATGTGTAATATCAAGTGTGTCGTTCTTTTCCCTGGTCTAAAACTCTGTTGCTATTCCTTTCTCTTTTAGTAGCGGATACAGCATCCCCATATTTTTTTGAGAATCTTCGTATTCTCTCCCTCAGCTCGTCATCCAGTCTTCCTTTTTGTCAAGCACCACACTCAAGTTTTTAAACTTAATCGCTTGCTTAAGTCAGTCACTTCTATGTTTACAACTATCTCTTCTCTCTCTCTTGCTATTACCATTACTTCTATTTTCTCTTAGTTTATCTTCATGCCCATTGAGTTCAACACATCATTCAACCAATTCAAAGTTTCACGAAAATCCTCATTACCTGATGTTATCACTGCTGTATCATTCGTGAATACTAGCGTGTGTTTTTTATTCTCTATTATGCATATTCTTTTAAGACAGTTGTCCAGGTACAGTGCGAAAAGCAATGCTGATAATAAATACACTGCCCTGTCTCACTCCGGTTTTCACTCCAAACCATTTCTCACTTCCTCTTCCTCTGATCATATTTATAGTTTTTTTGTGCATGCTCTTAATAGCTGTTGCTAATTTCTCTGGAATGTTAAACATTGGGTTTACTAATATTCTCCATAGTCATTCTCTTTTTATCCTATCGAAAGTCAATGAATGTTGCATATGCTTTCTTGTTCCATTCTATGTTTTTTCAGTCAGCACCTTCATATGTAATATCAAGTGTGTCGTGCTTTTCCCTGGTCTAAAACCGTGTTGCCATTTTACAATTTTATCCTCAATCTTCATCCTCAATCTTCTCTCCAAGATCCTCTCGTATATCTTACTCCCTGCTATAACAACACTATTCCTCTATAATTTCAACATTTTCTTCTATTACCCTTTTTATGTATTGGGCAAGTTACAGCTTTCTCCATTCTCTTGGTACTATTCCTTCTTTCCATATCTTGTTGAATATCAGTGTTAACCATTTATTTATTTCTGCCGCTGTCTTGAATAACTCGTTACTCAGTCCATCATATCCTGCACGATATCGTTTCTTAACATTTTAATTGCCTCTCTCACCTCTTCTATCTGAATCATTCTGATTTCCTTCAGTCCTTGTCTTTCTTCTCGGGGTTTCCTTCCACTATTGTCAACCTCCTCCTTCTCCTCCTGCACATTCAGCAACTCTTCAAATATTCCCTCCATCTTTCCGCTACCTCTGTTTCCTCCAGAAGGGATTCTCCCTCTTTATTCAAAACCACGTGTGCTTCTGGTTCTTTACTTGCTTTTAAGTTCTTGGTCTTTCCATAAACAAGCTTTCTTGTGCCCTTCATATCCTTCTTCAATTCCCTTCCTATTCCGATCCATGTGGAATCTTTACTTCTTCTTTCCACATTTGCATGATTTCTTGCTCTCACATATTCTCTTCTATTTTCCTTTGTTGATGTCTTCATCCATTTCCTATATTTCTTGTTCTTGAGTTTCACGGCGTTCTTAACCTCCTCATTCCAAGACGCCGTTCTCTTTCTTCTTCGAAGTCCGATTTTCTTCTTTTCCATTATTTCATTTGCAGCTCGATCTGCTTCTTCTCTGAAGATTTCCCAGCTCTCTTCAACAGTTTCCTGTTCTTCTGTTCTTATTTCATTTTCATGAAAAATTCTTTCATTAATTCTCCTGTAATTCCCTACTCACTCAGTTTCTCTAAACAGCATCTCTCTCTCTCTCTCTCTCTCTCTCTCTCTCTCTCTTTCCTTCTTGTTTTCTTCGCTGCCAACCACTTCAATTTGATCAGTACCATTATAAGGTCCGAACCTAGGAAGAGATTGCTTCCTTTATGAAACACCCAGTAACCAGGTTGTATATATATATATATATTATATATATATATATATATATATATATATATATATATATAATATATAATATATTATATAATTATATATATATATATATATTTTTCACCTTGCCTCCCCCTTTCCCCATCCACTCTGTCCTCATTCATTCTGCAAACATGTCCAAACCATCTTAGTACACTCTCCTTTGCTCAAATCACCCCATCCCTCCTCCATCCATACATCATTTCATTTCTAATCCGATCTATCCTTCTCACACCACATATCGTTCTCAATCCCTTCATCTCAAACACATTCAAACTTTTAATCGCCTGAGAATTTACTGTCTAAGTTGCACCCACATACATTACAGACGGCAAACACATACACTCAAACAATTTTACCTTTATTTCCTTCAAAATTCTCCCTTTCTTCCATACTTCTCTTAAACGCTCATCACTTTCATTCCCTCTACCCCTATATTGTTTATTTCCTTTCCCGTCTGCCCTTTACCTTCCACCAACATTCCCAGATAATTAAACTTTTTCACCTCCTCAAATTTCTTTCCCCCCACTTCATCACACCCCATTCTTCCCACCTCACCTCTTCATCCCCAACTACAATCCTCATAACTTTATATTTTGCTGGATTTACTTTCAGTCCCAAGTACACATTATTCCCCACAAATTCTTTCATCAACATTCTCACTCCCCTTTATATATATATATATTATATATATATATATATATATATATATATATATATATATATATATATATATTATATAATATATATAAATATATATAATGAAACAAAAAGGTTTTCAAAACAATGAAGGGTGTTTTTAAATTTTTAAACAGTTGCATTGTACTGACAACAATGTATTCTATTATTTCCATTATGAAATTTTATATGGACATGAACATATATATATATATATATATATTATATATATATATATATATTATATATTATATATATATATATATATATATATATATATTATATTATATATATATAATATATATATATATATATATATATATATATATATATATATATATTATAAAATATGAAAATAAAAAGCAGATATTTTTTGAATTTTTTCCTTGTCGATATTTTAAACTCAAACAATGCTTCACATTTAAAGACCCATTTGCACACCTTTTCTTACTCCAAAATTCCCTTTATTTTTTCACTCTGAAAAAAGCACTTTGAAGAAAAATCAGTTCAAATTCAAGCAAAAAAAATTAAAAAATAAGTAAATTATTTAAATAAATGATGAATTTAAACATTTTAAATGTTATTTAGCAAAATTTCCTTATTGTCGCTTACTCTTACACTAAACATTTTTGACAGTTCTAATAATTTCAAGCAATATACATACCATTCATATCTACATATACCTAAACGAAAGTCTCATTTCTAAGAGCTTTCCCCTTCACAAAAAATAAGAACCTTTAAGAGGGAGTTTAGAGTAAAATTCGCCAACGTAAAACTCTCCTTTTATGTAGTCGCTTTCGCTAATTACAAACTATAACAAACGAAATCTTCCTGTTATCAAGAGACTTGAAACCCTTCTGGAAACGCGACAAATTTTGAGAGAAGTAGCAAAAATTCCGCACAAAATCTCGTTAAATGGCTCATTAGATGCGCTTTATGGGGTATTACAAATTCTTTGAAGGCATAAACGCTATCCATAAAAATGTTAAATTAATGGAGAATTCAAAATTGCATT
>SEYY01008717.1:15000-20105 GCA_009176605.1 Armadillidium nasatum | reverse complement strand
CCCTTCCTGGGACCTTATAACACCACGGATACCCTGGGACTAACGCCCCAGGGTCATGGGTACCGGTAACCCCTATTAGGCCACGCCCACCCCTCTTAGGCCACTACTTACGTTCTTCTTACATTCCCCTACGTTGTTCCGGAGCTCCCTACTACATATATATATATATATATATATATATATATATATAATATATATATATATATATATATATATATATATATATATATATATATATATAGTATATATATATATATATATATATATATATATATATATATATATATATATATATATATATATATTAAAGTTCAACTTTTATATGAAAGTGAACTTTTCTTTGCTTTTCTTTTAAAATGTATCGTGTGAATTTATGAATGAAATAATATTTTATTTCCATTCATAAATAGCTCCAAAATTGATTAATTTGTGTAATTTATATTTCGGCCTTTAAAGTTAAATTAAAATTAACGTAGTATAGTTAAAGATTTAAACGATAAATAGGCGAGTAAGAATATAAGAATTCAATTAATGAGAATTAATGAGAGATCGCAGATGAAGAAACATCAATCAATCAGAGGTTGCATAATTAGCAAAGGATGATCAGCTAAACCGAAGAAATATTTAATAATAAAATCTCTTGCCATAAAGGTGGAGGTAATAATCAACAAACTCTAGCCACAAAGGTGGAGTTAAAAGAATTGCTATAATTAAAGAATAAAAGAACCAGCTGAATTCTTAAAGAAAACCTATTAAAGAAAGATCTTCTATATTAACAGTTGAGAACCTTCGAAACTTCTCCGAAGAGATCATTCGGTCATAACACGCTACCTTATTAATTTATTCATCTATTAAAAGATCCCTTATTGAATCTATGTTTTATTAAACAAATTATAATAACGTAGGATAATAGTAATAATTAACTTTAAATTGGTAGCATAGCGGCAGGACTGTCGTTATCTAAAAAACTTTAAATTGGAGGCAATGCGGTGGGATCTTAATCAACTAAAATGGGACCTAATCAACTAAAATGGGATCTAATCAACTAAAATGAGATTTAATCAACTAAAATGGGACCTAATCAACTAAAATGGGATCTAATCAACTAAAATGGGATCTAATCAACTAAAATGCGATCTAGGATTTAATCAACTAAATGCGATCTAGGATTTAATCAACAAGAAACTACACCATGCTGATGTTCTCCTGATCGAAACGAAGAGAGATGTTATCATTATACTATTTATGTGGTTTTCTACGTCAATTTATCTTTGTTGGATTCGTCACGGAGAAGGAACATTCCGGAGTTATGAAAACTGTTGTTTTTTGATTGGACAGCTTAACAACCTGTGCCATCATGGTTAGGACTCCGCGGAAAAATTTTCACGCGAACTCTGTTCAAATGGTAATGTTACCTTCGGGAACACACCATTGTGAAACCGCTCACAGTAGCTTACGCTCTGTGGTGACTATAATAGTGGGAGTTCGTCACTATTATACTCAGGGGTCGGAGTTTAGTTTTTTTTTGCTAACTCTTGGATTTAGTTTTCAGATAAATTTGGATGTTCTGGATTATTGGACGATATACTGCAAAGATAAGGAGACATATTTTGTTCATCTATTGAATCATGTTTTTTACGATATCTACATTCTTCTTTTCGGATCGTTTCAGAGGACATAGAGCTGGTTGAGTTTGCATCATTTTGGAGCACAAGATACATTTTTCGAAGGGAGGCATGTAAAGTTCAACTTTTATATGAAAGTGAACTTTTCTTTGCTTTTCTTTTAAAATGTATCGTGTGAATTTATGAATGAAATAATATTTTATTTCCATTCATAAATAGCTCCAAAATTGATTAATTTGTGTAATTTATATTTCGGCCTTTAAAGTTAAATTAAAATTAACGTAGTATAGTTAAAGATTTAAACGATAAATAGGCGAGTAAGAATATAATGAATCAATTAATGATTAATGAGAGATCGCAGATGAAGAAACATCAATCAATCAGAGGTTGCATAATTAGCAAAGGATGATCAGCTAAACCGAAGAAATATTTAATAATAAAATCTCTTGCCATAAAGGTGGAGGTATAATTAAATCTCTTGCCATAAAGGTGGAGGTAATAATCAACAAACTCTAGCCACAAAGGTGGAGTTAAAAGAATTGCTATAATTAAAGAATAAAAGAACCAGCTGAATTCTTAAAGAAAACCTATTAAAGAAAGATCTTCTATATTAACAGTTGAGAACCTTCGAAACTTCTCCGAAGAGAATTCGGTCATAACACGCTACCTTATTAATTTATTCATCTATTAAAAGATCCCTTATTGAATCTATGTTTTATTAAACGAATTATAATAACGTAGGATAATAGTAATAATTTAACTTATAATATATATATATATATATTATATATATATATATATAATATATATATATATATATATATATATATATATATATATATATATATATATATATATATATATATATATATATATATATATATATATATATATATATATATATATATATAATATATATATATATATATATATATATATATATATATATATATATATATATATATATATATATATATATATAATATATATATATATATATATATATATATATATATATATATATATATATATATATATATATATATATATATATATATATATATATATATATATATATATATATATATATATATATATATATATATATATATATATATATATATATATATATATATATATATATATATATATATATATATATATATATATATTTCTTAATTTTTTTAAAATCCAGGAGACGTTCCAAGCCCTCCTGGCCCTGTTTGGCTTCAGCAATCAGATATAGGGACTTCAGATCCTGGTTGGAAGGCTTGGTGGACTGAAGCAAATTCAAATGGATGCCCAATTATTTCTTATGAACTTCAAGTTGCAATGCAGCTAAGCGACTCCATCGAAAACCTTAATCTTTCTTTTACAACTGTCTACAATGATACAGGTACTGAAACTCATTGATTTTTTTAAAATTTTATTTTCCATCTCTCCATCTCTATACTCTATATGACTTTCCATACAACTATAATATTTTCGGCAAAACACAATTCAAACCTTCGTCACTCATTAATATTCTTCATGTTTCTTTTTTCTAGTGAACTTTGTCGGAAAGATCGCATTACTTTTCTTTCTAAACAAGATTCTAAAAGATAAGGTGTTTCGAAGGTATTTCGTAATTTCTTCACGACTCTCCGATTGCTTGTTCTTTATAGGGGCGCTGTTTTTCTCTGAATGGACTACGCCTCACACATCTCGGGTGGATCTACTCATACAACTCTCAAATCTTCTGCTCTCGCTAATTATCTTTTACCATTCAATTTGATGAGACATTCTGTGCTATCGCTATAACAAGAGGCACTGCTTTTCTGAGCTTTCACGTCGTATACCTCCTCCTTTTAGAAGGGCTCTTGTAATACGCCTTTCTACACTGTCTAAATAAGTCTAAGAAAGTCTGGAACACACTCCCATCATCTACTTTCTCAACATCTTTCCACCAGAACACCTTTAAACACCGTGTATCGGGTCTTGTCGACCATTGGTGAACAGATTTCTGACAATTCCTTAAATCTAATGAAAGTTGGCAGGCCTCAGGCAATGCCCCTCAGAGGAGACATATGTACATAAATGTAAACATATATATATATATATATATATATATATATATATATATATATATATATATATATATATATATATATATATATATATATATATATATATATATATATATATATATATATATATATATATATATATATATATATATATATATATATATATATATATATATATAATATATATATATATATATATATATATATATATATATATATATATATATATATATATATATATGATCATCATCATCACCACCGTCCACTCCGGTAGGCTGATGCCTTTCGGGTGTTTCACCTCCAAGCTCCGTAGTCCATCATCACGCCAATGTTGTCAACTTTAGATTTTCCACTCGTCCGTGGTGTATCCTTGGTAACTCGAGCAGTTTCTGTTTTGCATAATCGGCTTGCTAGGCCTGACGCCACAACCTCCGAATGCTAGAGGCACATGGGAAGGGAGAAACAGCTGATAGGTTTTCCCAACCCTATGCAGCTTATTGAAGTCTAGTTGCAAGACTTAATGCTTCTGAAATATTTTAATCACGTTTGAAATATCAATATTCAAGTTTAAATTTGCGTATATTTATTTACTTTTGTTTGTTTTAAATCTAAAACAGTATATGTTCTCTGTGGTTCTCAAAACTTGTGCTTCCGAGCTTGTACCCTGATTTGGTAAACTATTTCGCCTTTGCTTTTCTATTTTGATCTTCCCTTATTGCTTTAAACGCGCGCGTATTTATCATGCGCCGAAGAAGGGGAACCCATTTCAACCCTTTAACTACCTTCCCATTTCTTTAACCTCTTATCTCTGATCGCCAATATGGCATTCGTAAGAAACGATCTACTGGTGATATCCTTTCCCTTCTCTCTGACTCTTGGTCTTCCGCTCTTCGTCATTTCGGTGAATCTTTTGTTGTCGCGCTGGACATATCGATAGAGTCTGGCACAAAGTTTTGATTTCCAAACCTCCCTCTTTCGGAATCTATCATTCTCTCTGTGGCCTTCCCCCTGATTTCCTTTCTAGTCGTTCTATAAGAGCTGTTGTAGACGGCCACCATCAATCTTATAAATCTATTAATTGTATTGTTCCTCAAGGATCTGTTCTATCCCCAACACTTTTTCTACTTTTCAATAATAGCATTCCCTCTATTACTTCATTTCCTATCCACTAATATGCTGATGATTCCACCCTTCATTACTCTTTTCGTTTTGAAAGGCACCCTTCCCAACCACAGTTAATAGATGCAAGGAGGATGTCCTTGGAGCAACTAACCTTTGCTCTATCTTTCATTTCAAATTGGGGCAGAGAAAACATGGTCGTTTTCAATGTCTCCAAAACTCAATTCTTCCATCTTTCTACTCGACATAATCTTCCACGGAACTATGATATTTTCTTCGAAAACACACAACTCAA
>SEYY01008717.1:0-12500 GCA_009176605.1 Armadillidium nasatum | reverse complement strand
TCCGCATCCGCATCCGCATCCGCATCCGCATCCGCAAATTAGAAAAAATGACATCCGATCCATCACTAATATATATATATATATATATATATATATATATATATATATATATATATATATATATATATATATATATATATATATATATATATATATATATATATATATATATATATA
The DNA here is from genome assembly GCA_009176605.1 of Armadillidium nasatum. NCBI lineage: Eukaryota > Metazoa > Arthropoda > Malacostraca > Isopoda > Armadillidiidae > Armadillidium > Armadillidium nasatum. The sequence continues at coordinate 12,323 of SEYY01008717.1, read as the reverse complement.
TATATATATATATATATATATATATTCGCTCCGCTCCGCTCCCAGTAAGGCTCTAGAAATCTATCAGCGGGGCCAGAACTCTTCTCCATCTTGGTCTGTAGCCAGAAATTCCACCACTCACCAGCTGCTCCAAAGCTGGTAGTTGATGTCGTCTTAAAGAATCCTGAACTGATTCTGTCTATTTCTTCCTGGATCTTCCTTTCGGCCTTTTCTTCCTCGGCGTCCTCTCACACCTCTCCCAAGCCACTCTTTCCTCTTACATCCTCCATTCATGTCCAAACTATCTCAGTCTTACCGCACCTATCTTGTGGATGATTGTTCTAACATCAATGCTTTCTCTAATTCTTTCTCTTCTTACTCTTGTCCTTCTCAATAGCAACCATAATACTTTCATACTCTAATCTCTATACCATCCTCACCTCCTCACCATCCACCTCCAACGCAAACTCCTCTTTCTCCTCCACTCCTCTTCTCTGCTAACTATTAATAGTTCTATCTTTCCCACATTTATGCTTAATCCCACCTCTTTTAACTTTTCAGCAAAGTTTCTTTTCCCTCTCTTAATCTCCCTTGATCTTCGCTCCAACATTCCAAGTCATCGGCATAGGCCATAATATCCCCATCTAGGTCTTGTACTTCCTCCTTTACTCTCTTTATGATCCAATCCAGATATGCAATAAACAGGATTGGGGACAGAACACTACCTTTAAACCAACTTTTATTTTCATAACCCGTTCTAACCTTACATTCATTGTTCTCATACTTACTTTCAATTGCCTTCCTCAGTTTTGCACCTATTTGGTATTTCTCCTCCAGAACCTTCCACAACCTCTTCCTCGGCACTGAATCGAAAGCCTCTCTAGATTAATAATTTCTTACCATATTCCCACGTCTTTTCTACCGTTTGTCTCAAATCAAAGATCAGATCCACAATGCTTTTATTTCTTCTATTTCATACTATTCCTCCCCCAACCTTGCTTCCACCATCAATCTTAATCTCCTTTCCAATGTCCGTTAATATACCTTCGTCAGATGATCCAATAGGTTGATTCCTCTGTAGTTTTTACAGTTCCCAGAATCTCCGTTTCCTTTGTAAATAGGACATAAAATCGATCTTCTCCATCTTTCCGGGACTCTTCCTTCTTCCAAACATTTATTAAATAATTTAAGGATCTCTTCCTTCAGAGTCTCTCCTCCTTCGTTTATCAATTATATAGATATTTCATCTTCTCCTTGAGCTTTACCACTTTCCATCTTTCACAGCGCCTCCTCAAATTCCTCTTCTGTGATCTTATCCTTCCTCTTTCTCTCCCATTTCTCAACATCTTCATCCTCCTCCTCGATCTCCACTTTTTGTTCCTCCTCCTCTACGTTCAATAAATCTTCAAAATATTCAGTCCATCTCCTGTTTATGTCACTTGGTCTTACCAACACTTTTCATCCCTCTTTAATATTAAATATTTTCCTTTTTGATCCTGTGCAGGTTTTTACCTGTCTCTAAATTTTCTTTTTGCCTCCTCAAATTCCTCTTCTGTGATCTCATCCTTCCTCTTTCTCTCCCATTTCACTACATCTCCATCCTCCTCCTCGATCTCCACTTCTTGTTCCTCCTCCTCCTCTACGTTCAATAAACCTACAAAATTTTCAGTCCATCTCTGTCTATCTCATTTGGTCTTACCAACACTTCTCCTCCGTCTTTAACATTAAATATCTTTCTTTTTGATCCTGAGTTGGTTTTTGCCAGTCTGTAAATTTTCTTTTTGTCTCTTCCTTTGTTCTCCACTACCTCCTCCCTCACTCTTCTTACAGTTTCCTCTTTTGCTCTTCGATTTATACTCTCTGCCTCATTTCTAGCTTCTACATAAGCTGCTCTTGTTTGTACATTTTTGTTTTTCAACCATCTCATTTTCTGAGTATTTTCGTTTATCGCTCCCTTGACTTCATCATTCCACCATACTGTATGTATCTTTCTTATCCCTTCAATCCATTTTTCTCAAGAACTCTTACTGCCACTGCTTTCACTATTTCCTGCACATCCCTCGTATCTCCTTCTCCTCCCTCCTCCAATCTTATTTCTATTTCCTCTCTATATTGATGTCTCTTGTTTTCTCTTTTCAGTTCTTCTACTTTAACCACGCTTCTCTTCTCCTTTGTCTTCAATTTTTACGTCATAATTTCAATGTTTCCAACCAACAGTCTGTGGTCTGAATCTAAAGACACCCTTGGTATTACATTTACATTTTGAATAATCCTTCTACCCGATGTTACTATATAGTTTATTACTGATTTTTGATCAAATCTTCCTTTATTTTGGTTCCACCTGTACCTGGCGTATCAATGTGAGCTTCTCTGTTGAAAAAATCCTTTCATTACTTTCAGATAAATTCTCATTCAAATATCTATAGAAAGTTCCTCTTCGTAATTTCTTTCTTCTTCTCCATACAGTATCAACATCCTCTCCACTTCATCTCTTTTTCTTTCGACTCTTGCATTGAAATCACCTACCAACACAAACGTGTCGTCCTCTCCTCTCTCTACTTCCACAAGCTCCACCAATTCTTCATAAATCTTCTCTTTTCTTCCTCACTATGGACCTGTTTCGGGATATACACCTGGTGTACATGTAACTTTACTCCTCCAATATAATAAATATATATATATATATATATATATATATATATATATATATATATATATATATATATATATATATATATATATATATATATATATATATATATATATATATATATATATATATATATATATATATATATATATATATATATATTATATATATATATATATATATATTACTTTTACTTTTACTTCTTCCGCCCCAGGAATGCTTCAGCCTGTCATCGAGATCAGCATACACTGATCCCAGAGTTTCATGAGCAATTTCAATTTCAGCAACATGTTGCTTTCGTCCTCATATATATATATATATATATATATATATATATATATATATATATATATATATATATATATATATAAACATATATATATATACTTCTACTTCTTCCGCTTCCAGGAATGCCTCAACCTGTCAGCGAGATCAGCATAGACTGATACCAGAGTTTCACGAAGCAATTTCAATTTCAGGCAGAACTAGATTCTGTAATGTTCATTACCATATACATACATATGTAGACAATGCTTATTGTTATGCATACAAACTTATATACACAATGTATATATATATATATATATATATATATATATATATATATATATATATATATATATATATATATATATATATATATATATATATATATATATATATATATTATATATTTTATTAAAGTTCACATCTCACGGGCATTGCCCTATTCTATATATATATATATATATATATATATATATATATATATATATATATTATTCAAAACGTGGCAATGACAACACTATAAAACTGCATTCCTTATCAATCATAAACTAAACAGCGCATAAAATCATAAACCTTTACATACCACACCAAACCTCATCACACTGCCCCAGAAACTATAACCCAAATTTAAATCCAAAAGTCAACATCTCCAATCTTATCATTGGAGGCGATTTCAATAAACACTACCCCATTTGGTAGAAACAAAGAACAAAGAACAAACCCTTCACCAAATTTAAAACCACATAGTTACCTCCGCCGAACATCTAAATATTCTAAACAACAAAAACTTACCATCAAGAATCCCCCCTCAAATCAAAAAGTCCCCCAACATCACCTGACCTCACACTATGCTCCCTTCACCTACAAATAATGCTTCACTGGCACACACTAGTATATTTAAGCTCAGATCACCTCCAGAAATCATACAATATCACACTACAAATAACCTAAACTATAAAACAAAAACAACCTACACTAGTTACAAAAAAGAAAACTGGACAAATTTCAGACTACATTGATACTTATCTCCAAACAACTACCATCACCAACACAAACTCTCTTAAAATTGCAATACACCACCTTACATCTACAATACAAAAAGCCGCAAATTTAAAAATACCTCTAGGTTACCTTTAAAAATACAATCCCTCACTCACACCAAAGATCTCCACACTAATCAAACAAGTAAGCTCCCTCAGACAACAACCCCTGTTAACACATCAAATGAAAACGCAACTTGACAACTTAAATGTTCAAATCACCAATCTAATGAAAACTCATACAACAAACACCTTTCAAAATTACTTAATCAAAAACTTGTAAATTCCCAACAGCAACAGAGTATGGAAAACTATAACAACCCTACACAACTCAAAGCATAATCCACCATGTTCTCACGAAACAATCTCATGCCAAAACTAGTACACCCCACTCACTCCCCCCCCAATAAAAAAACACACCAGTCCCACATTTCGCAAAACAAAGCCACAAATCCACACACCCACTAAACAAGAAAATAATTAGAAACCTAAAGAAAATAAAAAAACATTGAACTTGGAATTGAAATTATTATAAACAATACCAAACAAGCTATAAATAATCTAAAAAAAACTTCCCTGTTACAGGCCTTGATAACATATCCAATTTTCTTTTAAAACACCTATCACACTACACAATCACATATTTAACACACATCCTCAATAAATCCATACAATTCAACTACATCCCTCCCTTTGGAAATAGCACAATTACACCCAAACTAAAACCAAGAAAAAAACCAACAATCCTTCTTCTTACCGTCCCATTTCATTTCTTTCTACGTTTGGCAGATGAATGGAAAAACTAATTTTAACCATCATCCAATCCCATTTTCCTACACCAAGTTTCCAACACGGATACAAAAGAACCATTCAACAACCACATCACATGTAGACACAAAACAACCAATAATGAATAACCTTAATCAACACCCACACACAAAACCATACTCATGGCCATCGACATAAACAAACCTTCGACACCGTCCAAAATACACTCTCATAAACAAAATTATACAATCAAACTTCCTCACTAACTCTAAAAAATCGATATCTAACTTCTTATCTGATAGAACTGCACAAGTTCAAGAATCCAGAAATCCCGCACAATAAACATAAAAATCGGAGTCCCACAAGAAGCCATACTATCCCCCTCACTATTTAATTTCTTTACATCTGACCTTTCATCACCTAAGTCTTCACATACTAACATCTCATGCTACTATAGAATATATATATATATATATATATATATATATATATATATATATATATATATATATATATATTTATTATATATATATATATATATATATATATATATATATATATATATATATATATATATATATATATATATATATAAAGTGTTAATTGAGAGGGAGTTATAGTTTATAAGAATAAGCTAGCACTGGGGGAATGTAGTTTCAAGTACAGTATGAATATTTTCGTTAAGTTGGAATGTAAGTGATCCTATAAACTTAAGTTTTAGATATTTTTAATAGAAAACCTAGTCTACCCTTCTTGCTACAAACTATTTTAGCAACATACCTCTTAAGTTTATTCTATCAGGTCTAAGATCTAGAATCTATAGAGCATTTAAAATTTGCTCTGGCTGGCATAAAGAGATTGGATTTATTAAAATTCTTTTCCATTTTAATTTATTCCTAAGTTCCAAGTTGAAAAAAGTATTAGAGAGTTTCTCGCTAATATCTTTAGACCTGCTCATCATTTTCCTACTGTTTCTAAACAAAAATTATATCTAAAACTTCCGTTTAAAGGATCACTTACATCCCAACTTAACAAAAATATTCTTACTGTACTTGAAACTACATTCCCCCAGTGCCAGTTTATTCTTACAAATTATAACTCCCTCTCAATTCACACTAACTTCAGACGCAAGAAATCTATCCTAATGTTTCTCAGATCCTTATTAATTTACTTATTTAAGTGTGCTAGTTGCTACAATTAAAAAAAATGAGGATTGATAAGCATAGAGGAATTTCCTTCAGAACTGACCTTCCACTTTCTACCATAAGAGACCATGGAGATACCAACCCTTTTTCTTCTTCCGATTTCTCTATACTCCGACATTCGTCTTCTCTTTATGATCGTATTATTTTGGAATCTTTCTTTATATATAAAAATTCATTCGCATCCTTAAATGATCAAGATTCTTCTACTGTTCTTTCCACACAATGATGAAGTCCTTTTTCCCAAAATAGTCCAACTTTTTTAATATTTCTTGGTGTTGCAAAATTTCGACTTTAGTCTTCATTTTTGTTTTTTATTTTAATATCAATATCATTCCTATATTTTTATTATTTTATTGTAATTATTATTATTATTTTAGTATTTTAAAAATAGTTAATGAATTTATATTTGGTTTATGTTTTAAATTAGAAATTTTTAAAACTTAGATTGTGCTTAAGACGGACCGACCGCATTAAGGTTTGAAACGTTCACATATATATATATATATATATATATATATATATATATATATATATATATATATATATATATATATATATATATATATATATATATATATATATATATATATATATATATATATTAAATATCTCCTCCGGTGGACAAAGGCCAGAGGCCTACCAAATTCCACCGGAGTTGGGAAAGATCTATCCTGGTCTATGGTGGCCGACGTGTCCAGATACACGGACAATGTATGCAAGTCAAAGGAAGTTGGGAAAACAGATAAAGGGAGTGTGTTCCAGACTTCACCAGTAGAGTATATGTAAGAATGAGCATGACGGTTAAGTCTGGGGTCGGAGAGTTGGACAGACAAAGGATGAGACTGTGTAGAAAGGCGTGTCGCACGAGCTATTCTCAAAGTATGCGACGAGAGAGTTCAGAAGAGCAGTATCCGTTGTAATAGCGATAGTAAAGAGAGAGTGACGCAACAATTTGACTTGCAGAACGAGAGATTAAAGAGAGTTAGTAAGAGCAGAAGAGTTGATGAGACGAAACGCCCTAGACTCCACCTTCTCTAGGAGAGCTGTATGTGTGGAACCACCACAGATTTGCGAAGCATACTCCATACAGGGGCGAACAACACCACTAATTTGGGTGGCGTGAAGTAATTCTGAAGGCGCCTCAGAACACCCAACCTCTTAGAAGCTTGTTTAGAAAGAGAAGTAATGTGATCTTTCCAAGAAAGATCACGTGAAAAAGAAACACCAAGAATATTAAGAACAGATGAAGGCTTGAGTTGTGTGTTTTCGAAGAAGATATCATAGTTGTGTGGAAGATTGTGTCGAGTGGAGAGATGAAGGAATTGAGTTTTTGAGGCATTGAAAACAACCATGTTTTCTCTGTCCCAATTTGAAATACGAGAAAGATCAGAGGTTAGTTGCTCCAAGGCTACCCTTCTCGAGTCTATCAACTGCTGTTGTGTGGGACGTTTTTCAAACTGGAAGGAATAATGAAGGGTGGAGTCATCAGCATAGGAGTGGATAGGAGATGAGGTAATAGAGAGAAGGTTATTAATGAAATGTAGAAAAGTGTTGGGGATAGGACAGAACCCTGAGGAACACCACTATTAATAAATTTAAAGGAAGAACGGTGGCAGTCTACAACAGCTGCTATAGAATAACCGGAAAGTTAATTAGTGGAAAGATCACTGAGAGAAGGATAGATACCTAAAGAGGGAAGTTTAGAAATCAAAGCTTTGTGCCAGACTCTATCGAAGGCTTTCGATATGTCCAGCGCCACAGCAAAAGATTCACCGAAATGCCGAAGAGCGGAGTACCAAGAGTCAGAGAGAAGGGAAAGAAGATCACCCGTAGAGCGTTTCTTACGAAAGCCATACTGGCGATCTGAGATAAGATTAGAAGATTTATATATATATATATATATATATATATATATATATATATATATATATATATATATATATATATATTATATATTATATATATATATATATATATATATTATTTAATAGTTTTTATTTTTTATTTTTTTTTTTCAGAAAACTATTGGGTCATTAATTTGAATGACTTCGATGCTTCTTCAAAATATACATTCCGCGTAAGAGGAATCAATGATTTGGGAGCGGGAAAGTGGAGCTCTCAAAATATAGTGATGCCTTTGGTCAGCTCAAGTAAACTTGACACAGTTCATATCCCAACAATTCTAGGGGCAACAATTCCAACGTTTATAATGTCCTTCATCATTCTTCTGTCTTGTCTTACTATGAGTATGTATGCTCGATTATATAATTATTTACAATTTTATATTAAAAAATAATAAAATAATTTAAGTGATATTCTGGATATTGTTTATTACAAAAATTTAATTATATATATAATATATAATATATAATATATATATATATAATATATATATATATATATATATATATATATATATATATATATATATATATATATATATATTAATATATATATATATATATATTATATATATTATATTAGGGATGAGCGATACCAAATTTTTACCAAAACCGATACCAAGACTTAATATACCAATACCTGAAAATATGCCAATACTACTACCCCGATAACTGAGACCGATACCGATACGATACTTTACTCTTAGACAAAAAATTTGCAGATACCGATACCGATACAGATAATTACCTTATCAAAAAATTACGATACTTGCCGACACCGATACCGATACAGATAAATACAGATACTTCACTCCATCCCAAATATAATAAATATATATTATATATATAATAACTATAATATATATATATATATATATAATATATATATTTATGCCGAAGAGAAGACGATCAAGAGTTATATAGTTTAGCTCTCTTGGTGGAAAGTTGTGTTTTTAGAGCTCCAATGCTAGTGTGTGTATTTGTGGGGGGGGTTTTTTTTTTTGGTTTTAAATGTGTGTTTTTTTAACTTTTCTTTAAGTGAAGTGTTTTAATCTCTTGGTGTTTTAATCTCTTAGTGTTTTAATCTCATAGTGTTTTAAATTAATTATTATTGGTTGTCCGTGAAGATCGTCATTTTCAGATAAGTATTGTTTTAACCTAATTTAAACTTTAACCATTATATTACTTATATTTTCTCCGGTTTTTAACTGAATTTCCTTAGCATAAATTACTTACAATTTGTTTAGATAATATAGCTTTATTATTTTTAATAGTGAGCTTTTAATAGTTTTAATAATTTTTAATATTAATTATTTTGTTTTAATGTTAGTTTACGATACTGTATATTGCGTGAGTATGTGTGCGTGACTGAGTGCGTGCGTGCGTGCGACGTGCGTGCTTGTGTCTGACTGTGTCTTCTGCGTTTTTTTTTTTTTTTTTTTGAATCTAATCTGATAGATGGGTTGGGAGTAGCGGGAGTTTCTATTACTTTGCTAACGTCGTGGTCTTCGATCTAATTCGAGTCTGTGAACACCACCTTCTCCTCTCGTCCTAACCTTTTGCTCTGTCTGAGACCCACTGGACAGGGATTCTTTCTCTAGCAATTTAATGTCTCTACTACAACTTTTTCAAATTTCCTTAATGGTGGAGTCTTGACTATATTACATTAACACTCTTTGACAGTCTCGTAATCTAGATCTTAAATTTCGTGTTTATGGCTTAAAATCTGTCTTCCTACTACTACAATTACATTGTGTTTCTGCTACTGCTCCCCTAATGGAACAGATTTTCCAGTTTTTTCAATATCTTACACTACTCCAAGACTGTCACTTCTTCGCATCCATATCATCACTTCATGATCGGGTGCATGGTTTTGAAATCTATGAATGTCAGGAGCCAGTGGCCCGGATGGCATTTCCCCTCGTGTTCTGAGGGAGTGTGCTTCCGAGTTGGCGCCTGTCCTCGTTCAGCTCTACTTTCTATGCCTTAATACTAATACTTTTCCTCAATGCTGGAAGCGTGAATTTTCAGCCCATCCCGAAAAAAGGTAGCCCTCTGACCTAATTATCGACCTATAGCTCTCTTGTGTTCTGTCTAAAATTTTTTGAAAACTCTCCTCAACTCTCATTCTGGATCATTTGGAGTCTCATTCTCTTTTTCTGATCACAGTTGGCTTTCGTCGCTCGAGGTCAACTGGTGACATACTTTCCTATCTTACTGATCTATGGTCTTCTGCCCTTAGGGACTTCGGGGAGTCTTGTGTGGTGGCGCTTGACATATCCAAGGCTTTCGACCGGGAATGGCAACGTCACGCTCTCCAATCTTCCCTCCTTTGGGTTTCCCTTCCCTTTGCTTACTTCTTGCTAGTTTTCTCTCAGATCGTTCCATTTCGGCTCTTGTAGATGGAGCGACCTTCCTCCTTTTCTGTCAACTGTGGTGTTCCCCAGGTTCTGTTTTATTCCAAACCTATTTTACTTTTCATTAACGATCTTCTCACTGCACTTCTAACTCTGTTCACTCTTATTGTGATGATCAACTCTGCATTTTTACTCATTTCAAATCTGCTCTCTTTGCTTCTAGCGTTGTTTCTCGCTTCAACTTTCCGTTTCTATTCTTGCCGATCTGGATGGAATTCCCGGTGGATCATAGCAACCTTGTGAAATTCACTCCTTTAAAAACTCAACTTCTTCAATTCTCTCTCAAAAAACACCTCCTAACTTTCCTATCCTTCGATGTTCTCCCGTCTCACCTAAATAACATAATATTCTTGGTCTAAACAAAAAACAACTGTCTTGAAAACCTCATTCAAATGGTTGCTAAAGCGCCTCAAAGAAGCTGGTGTTCTGTTAGATTCGAGAATTTTTTCTTCTGAGCAGTTACTCCAAATATATAAGGGTCTTATTCGCCCTTTATGGAGTACTGTTCTCACATTTGGGGGGAGGGGGTTCCGCTCCTCTTCTCTTTTGGATAGGGTTGAGTCTAAAGCTAAAAGATAATAAACTGTCCCCCTACTTTCAAACTCTCTTGACCCCTATCTCTGCGACGTACGTGGCGCACTATCTCTTCTATAATATACAATGGCAGGTGCTCGAGGGAATTGGCCTCTCGCATTCCTCCACCTTTGCGTCTCCACGTTGCACAACCTGCTTTAGCACCATTTTTTGATAGAAAACCCAGCTGGCCCGTTGGTGCCTCCTTCTTCCCAGCCACTCTGTTGTGGAACTCTTACCATCATCTATTTTACTCCTGTATTTAATCTTCTCTCTCACTCCTCTTCCCACTGATTTTACTATTTTCTAAAGAAATTCTACTTATTGTTCCCCTTTTGAAAACTCTGCCTTGATTGTGCGTTCTAAAAATATATATATATATATATATATTATATATATATATATATATATATATTATATAAATATATATATATATATATATATATATATATATATATATACATACAACCTTTCCCACAATCGTGAGGTGGTGTTTATCGCAGGTCACATCTATCCAAACACTAACCCCTTCACCAATCTTTTCCCTTCATTCCTATCCTCTGTCAACGGCACCCCCTCCTCCTAATTCATCCCTCTATCCTTTACCAGCTTCTTGACGTTACTCATCCAATTTCCTTTCGATCTACCCTCTTCTCCCACACGCTCCGCTTCTGAAAACTATACCTTTTTGCCCATTCTCTCTTCAATCCTCCTACAAACATGTCCAAACCATTTCAGCATACTTTGTGAATCTCTCTCAACCAAGCTCTTTCTCCACCCACATATTTCCATTATTCTAGCATTTCTGACTCTATCTCTTCTACCAACACCTCAAACAGCTTTCAGACCTTTCATTTCGAAAACTTTTATTTTTTTCCTCTTCCTAGCTTTCAACCTCCATACTTCACTCCCTCACATAATCATTGGTATGCAACATCCTTCAAACATTCTCACCTTCACCTTCCTTGGTAACCTTCCTCTACCCCAAATATCCCTCAAACCACCCAACACTTTATCCACTTCTCTTATTCTATGACTTGCTTTCATCACCCATACTAACATCAAACTCTCCAAAAATCTTTCATCATCCTTCTCCTATCCCACATCACAACCACATTCCTACCCTCCTCACATTCAATAACATACTAAAATTCTCCATCCATCTTGCTCCAACCTCCCTTAATTCCTGTCTTATTTCTACGTTTTTGCCTTTAACCCCTCCTCTCACCTCCACATTTACCTTATTCACCTCTTTACAAAATATTTTATTCCTCTCTCTAAATCTCTCCACTATTTTATTACCCCATTTTACATCTACTCTTTCTTTCGCACTTCTTGCCTCTCATTTAGCAATCCTCATTTTATCTTTATAAGCCTCCCATTCCTCTAACCTGTTTGTACCCAAAAAATTTTCAAAAGCTTTTTTTTTATCCCTCACGGCAATACTAAACTCCTCACATCACCATTCACTTCCTTTTCTTTTACATTTCCATCTCACCCTCCTTACTCCAACAAACATTTCT
>SEYY01008716.1:7500-10832 GCA_009176605.1 Armadillidium nasatum | reverse complement strand
TCAACTTTTCGATTTTATGAGCAAGTTTTTTTTCAAACTTTAAAAAACGGTAAGTACATTTTACGATATTTTGAAGTTCATTTTCGAAATGAAAAAGTCATTATAGGGTAAAACCAATCATAGGCCACCATTTTTGCCTCGTGTTACTTCTCGCTATCTGCTACGGTTATTGAGATATTAACTGATTAATAAATCTTAGGCTTTACTTCTAGCCTCTAGCTTCTCACCCTTTCTCTGCCCAACTCTCTGACCCCAGACTTAACCGCTATGCTCATATATATATATATATATATATATATATATATATATATATATATATATATATATATATATATATATATATATATATATATATATATATATATATATATATATATATATATATATATATATTCTACTGGTAATCTGGAACACACTTCCTTCACTATTTTTCCAACTTTCTATGACTTATACACCTTCAAACGTCGTGTATCAGGTCATGTTGGCTTTTAATTTGACCATGTTCCCGACTTCCCCCCTAACTCTAGTAGAATTTTAGTAGGTCTCTGGCCTTTGCCCTCCAGAGGTGAAATATAAATATATATATATATATATATATATATATATATATATATATATATATATATATATATATATATATATATATATATATATATATATATATATAACTTCCTAAATCTTTTGTTATTATCAATTTATTTAAAATTTGGGATAATAATTATTGATAGAAAAAGCCTATCTATAATCATATATAACGCTCATATATATATATATATATATATATATATATATATATATATATATATATATATATATATATATATATATATATATATATATATATATATATATATATATATATATATATATATATTAATAACTAGTAATAATAAATACCGTACTCTTTCATTTCATGCGTCGAGACTTTCGCGCCATAATTTTATTTGCAAGACATTTAAGGCTCGAATTACACACATACATGGTTCGCATTTTCTACGTTTCATACTGTTGGTTACATACAAGAAGTGCCCGTAACCTACATATAGAATATGTAACTTAAAATGTAAAGGTTTATACGAGAAAATTTAATATATGATTCTAATCTATTTATAGATATTTTTCAGCCACATTTCCGATTTTTAAAATGAGTTTTTAACTACGTTCCCATAACACCCTACATATTCCAGTCCTCAGAATGTCGTTGCGTAAGAGTGTATGTATGTATGTATGTATGTATGTATGTATGTATGTATGTATGTATGCATGTATGTATGTATGTAGGTGTATGTAGGGTCTATACAGGTGTAATTATGTGCATATGTATGTAAGTGTATGAAAGTGAGAATCACGCATGTGTAAATGTATTGTTGATGTGTATCAGTAATTGAATCAGAATGTTTGTTTTTTAATGATAGAAAGCCGTTTTCATTTTGTCACTAAGACTTGTACTACTTTAGGTATATATGCGTTTCCAGTAATAGAGGGTTTTAGTTTGATATTTTCCCTACCAACTAAATTAGTATGCTTAGGATTTAGCTGATAGAGTGTGCACACGTTTATTTACTCTTAGATGTGTTTAAGTGAATACTGTACAATTATTAAATTAGTATTATTCTGAATTCCTTTTAGATTTAACATAAATGGGGGATTTAAAGTGCATATAATTATTTATTCACGTTTTTTATTTGTTATCTAAGAGGATAATGTAGTATCATATATGTTTTTATTTGTATTTTTTTGTTATTGTTTATTGCATATTGTTTAATTTCTATTTGTGTTTATTGCTACGTGTGCTGTTAGTACTTATTTTTTATCTTGATTTCAGCCACTTTGATAATGACTGCAGCTAGTAGTTGAACGTCGAGTTTTCTTATAAATGTTATTAATAAAGATCTTTAATTCATAATTCATGAGTATACTTCATTCATTTTTTGCTATACTTTTCTTGATTAAAATTAAGCTCAAAAGGAGCAATATTGATATATATATATATATATATATATATATATATATATATATATATATATATATATATATATATATATATATATATATATATATATATATATTATATATATATATATATATATATATATATATATATATATATATATATATATATATATATATATATATATATATAATATATATATATATAATATATATATATATATATATTATATATATATATATATATAATCGATTCAGGGAGCGCAGTATCGAAAATTAAAGTTTCTGCAGAGGATAAGAAAGAACCTATTGGCTTTCTTACTACTGCTAATGGAAGCCAAATAAAATTTATTTGTTATAAAAAAACTAAATATTTTAGTCCTTAGGGAATATGAACATGCTTGTTTAATCTGTGATGCATTTTGTAACATTTTGGGAATGAACTTCTTCTATAACTGTAATTTTTTATTAGATTTAATAACCATAGGATTATTGATGCAAAGACCAGTAGCTCCTGAGATGTAACTGTAGGAAATGATGTGAAATCGTTACCCATAAATCGAATTTTTCATTTTGTAAATGCTACTTTCTCTCCCAAACTACCTTCCGCTCCTTCTCTTTACGGTAATCTATTATTTAATTTTAAAGTGTTATTTACTGATATATATATTTAAGTGATAGCTCAAAACTATGCAATAATAATAGTACAATGGAAAATGAAAATATTTTTAAAGGTAAAATTTGTACTGGGGGTAACAATATAAACAATTCCTCATATAAGTATAATAATTTTAATAAATTTGAAAATGATGGTAAATATAGAAGTGATAATACAAATAATAGTGATAAAAGTGATTATAAAAAAAAAGAAGTGTTAAAATTTCCCCTTACCCCAGCAGAGTATGATGCCCTAAAAGAGCTAGTCTCCTATAAATTTAATGTAAGAGGACCCCCAATAAATATAAAAAGCAGAAAAACTACGATTCATAAATAAAAAAAATATGATAAATATATATATATATATATATATATATATATAATATATATATATATATATATATATATATATATATATATATATATATATATATGATTCATATATGACAAGGCTAAAGTGGAGATAGGCAGGTTAGTTAATGCTGGGGTCTTATCTCCTTCACATTCACCATGGGGTTTTCCAATTTCTATTCTGCCAAAATCTTCAGGTGGAGTCCGTATTGTAGCCGACTTGCGGCTTCTTAACAAAAAAGCAGTTCGTGACAATTTCAGTTTACCAAATTTAAATGAATTTTCTAATATACTACACTTTGGTGCTAAAGTGTTTTCTGTCCTTGATCTTAAGAAGGCCTTTTATAATTTAAAAGTTCACCCTGATTGTTGAA
>SEYY01008715.1:35000-37500 GCA_009176605.1 Armadillidium nasatum | reverse complement strand
AAGCCTAATTTTATATTCCTAATTATTCTCCATTATTATTTAAATTAAAAAAAAATTCTAATTAGTTTAATTAACATCCATGAAGTATGAAGATTGAAATATTTGGATTTTCTCGTATTATTATGTCGCTCAGCAATAATTAATAATGTAATTTATTAAAGCCATGTAGAGATTTTAGTCTACACTGTTGTTGAACTTGACAACAGTTCAGCTCTCATTACCGAACTTGCAAATTGCAGTGTAAATGACTGATGAAGTAAAACAGATGTTTTAGTGAAACCTAATTTTACACTCCTAATTGTTCTCCTATAATTATTTAAATTAAAAAATCTCTGACTAGTTTAATTAATATCTTTGAAGTTTGAAGGTTGAAATATTTTGAGTCCAATTGTATGTTTACGTCACTCTCAACACATATATAAAGCCTCGTAGAGACCTCAGTCTACACTGTTCTTGAACAAACCTCTTAAAAACTGTAAGTATAAATATTTTATTTTATTTTTAAATAAAATCTTTTAAAATCTTGAGTATTATAAATATTTGGTTCCTACTCTTAAAAACTTTTTAATAAAAATTTCTTTTGAAGTACAAATTGATAATCCTAAAATTTTTTATCTTGTGTATTGAGTTTTAATACAGATATTTGGGTCTTAAATTTTAAGAAATATTAATTTTTCTATTATATATACTTATATATATATATATATATATATATATATATATATATATATATATATATATATATATATATATATATATATATATATATATATATATATATATATATATATATATATATATATATATATATATATATATATATATATATATATATATATATATATATATATATATATATATATATATATATATATATATATATATATATATATATATATATATATATATATATATATATATATATATATATATATATATATATATATATATATATATATATATATATATATATATATATATATATATATATATATATATATATATATATATATATATATATATATATATATATATATATATATATATATATATATATATATATATATATATATATATATATATATATATATATATATATATATATATATATATATATATATATATATATATATATATATATATATATATATATATATATATATATATATATATATATATATATATATATATATATATATATATATATATATATATATATATATATATATATATATATATATATATATATATATATATATATATATATATATATATATATATATATATATATAAAGTTTTAAGTATTATCTATAATAATATCTCATCACGTCGAAACTTTAATTTATTTTTCAACATTGTTAAATATCAACTTTTCTATTTATTTCAAATTTTATTATTAGTATCATCGCAAGATATTTCTATAAACATTCATGATGAAGGTCTCCGCCTGTATTTTGGTTGTCTGTTTTTTGGCCATTAACTTTATGGAAAGCGAAGGTAATATTTTAGGATTTTTATTTCTGTATTTTTAAATTTTTTTTTAGTGTGTGTGTGTGTGTGTTGAATGAGAGGTGAATAGCATTTATTATCTAATTATAAATTTAATCAAATATAAACATTCTTTTAACTTTAATTCAAAATTTATTTATCCCTTAAACTCTTTTGAAAACTTAAGAAAATCGCTAAGATTCTTAACTTCTCCCTCATTTTAAAATATTAACAAAAAAAAAAAAAAAAAAAAAAAAAAAATATATATATATATATATATATATATATATATATATATATATATATATATATATATATATATATATATATATATATATATATGCATTGATAAAACATTCTCATTTGCATTTAAAATGATTTAAGAATGATGCTGACATCATATTATCAAAACAAACGTATGTCAAACGAAAAGTCATATATATATATATATATATATATATATATATATATATATATATATATATATATATATATATATATATATATATATATATATATATATATATATATATATATATATATATATATATATATATATATATATATATATATATATATATATATATATATATATATATATATATATATATATATATATATATATATATATATATATATATATATATATATATATATATATATATATATATATATATATATATATATATATATATATATATATATATATATATATATATATATATATATATATATATATATATATATATATATATATATATATATATATATATATATATATATATATATATATATATATATATATATATATATATATATATATATATATATATATATATATTTATTTATTTATGAATATGAGTGTTATTGCTGTTATTATACCATTTATATTATTTTTATTGCAAGTTTTAATTTTGACTAATATTATTTTGCCTTTTATTTTTAATATTATTCCATTCTTTTATGTTTCACTTGTTCCAGCTCATTATTACTATTCCCTTGTATAATTTAT
>SEYY01008715.1:22500-32500 GCA_009176605.1 Armadillidium nasatum | reverse complement strand
AGGCCTACTAAAATTCCACCAGAGTTAGGGTGAAAGAAGGGAACCTGGTCAAATTAAAGGGCAACGTGACCTGATACACGACATTTGAAGGTGTGTAAGTCATTGGAAATTTTCAAAATAGAAGAAAATAGTATGTTCAAGTCTTTGCGCGTAGAGTACATGTAGGACTGAGCATAGCGGCTAAATCTGGGGTCAGAGATTTGAACAGAGAAAGAATAAGACTGTGTAGAAAGTCGAGCCGCAAGATCCCTTCTCATTGGTGTAGGTATGCGACAAGAGAGTTCAGAAGAGCAGTGTCCATTGTAAAAGTAATAGTATAGAGAGAGTGACCCAACAATTCGACGGAAAAAAGAGGCTGGAGAGAATTAGTGAGAACAGGAGAGTTGATAAGACGAAAAGCCCTACACTCCACTTTTACAATGAGAGCTGTATGAGTGGAAACGCCCAGATGTGTGACGCATACTCCATGCAAGGGCGTAAAACACCCCTATAAAGGCAAGCAAATGACGTAGATTGAAGAAATACTGAAGGCGCCTCAGAACACCTAACCTCTTAGAAGCAATGTTTAGAAAGAGAGGAAATGTGATCTTTTCAAGAAAGATCACAAGAAAAAGAAACATCAAGAATATTAAAAACAGATGAAGGTCGGAGTTGAGTGTTTTCGAAGAAGATTTCATTGTTGTGTGAAAGTTATCGAATAAGGTGGCATAGTTATCGAATTGGTTGCATTGAAAATAACCATATTCTCTCTGCCCCAATTTGAAAATCGAGATAGATGAGAGGTCAACTGCTACAAGGCAACTTTCCTTGCGTCTAGTAACTGTTGTTGGGAGGAGCTCCTTTCAAATTGAAAAGAGTAATTAAGGATGAAGTCATCAGCATAGGAGTGGATATGAGATGAAATAACAGAGAGAAGGGCATTAAATAAAATTAGAAAAAGTGTTGAGGATAGGACAGATCCTTGGTGAACACCACTATTAATAGATTTTAAGGAAGAGAGGTGGCCGTCTACAAATGCTGCTATAGAACGACCGGAAAGGAAATCAGAGAGAAGGTCACAGAGAGAAGGATAGATTCCGAAAGAGGGAAGTTTGGAAATCAAAGCTTTGTGCCAGACTCCATCGAAAGCTTTCAATATGCCTAGCGCAACAGCAAAAGATTCGCCGAAATTCCGAAGGGCAGAGGACCAAGAGTCAGAGAGAAGGGAAAGGAGATCACCAGAAGAGCCTTTCTTACGAAAGTCATACTGGCGATCAGAAATAAGATTAGGAGAATTGAGATGTTTCTAAATCTTGCTGTTAAGGATAGGTTCAAAAATTTTAGAAAGAATGGAGGTTAAAGAAATGGGACGATAGTTAGAGGGTTGAGAGGGGTCCCCCTTCTTCGGCACAGGCTGAATGAGAGCACGTTTCCATCAAGAAGGGAAAGTAGAAAGACATAGACGAAATAGTCTCCTAGGGCAGGCTGCAAACTCGGAAGCACAAGTTTTGAGAACAGCAGGAGGGATAGCATCAGGACCGTACGGTCTCTTAGTGTTAAGCTCAGTGAGAGCAGAAATGACATTTTTAGAAGAAATTATAATTTTAGGCATAAATGAGTTAGAGGGGGTTGAAGGAGTAGGAACAGGTCAGGAATCGACTAAGGATGAATTAGAAACAAATGTTTAAGCGAAGAGTTTAGCTTTTTAAAAAGGCAAAACGGAAGTTGTATCGTCAGAAGATACTAGAGGAGGGAAAGAGGAAGAAGCAAAGTTAGAGTTAACAACTTTTGAAAAATGCCAGAAAGGGTTTGAGGAAGTAGAACCAGAAAGATTGTTGCATTTTAAGATTGGAAAAGAGTTTTTATTGCAACGGAGAATAGATTTTGTACGAATCCGTGATGAAATATAAGTTGCATGGGTTTCAGGAGTTTGAAGAAGACGGTAGTCCTTGAAGGCAGCAATACTGTGGTGGATGGCACGAGAACAAGCACAGTTAAACCAAGGTTTGTTAGGTTTAGTAGAAGGAAAAGAAAATGGAATTTATGCCTCCATGCCAGAGAGAATCACCTCGGTTATGCGCTTTGCACACTCAGAGGGACCTCTCCCACGGAAACAGTAATCATTCCATAGAAAATCAGAGAAGTACAGCCGCAAGTCAGACTAGGTAGTGGCACCGAAATTCCGAAAACGTCTCCTCGCCGAAGGCTGGACCGTTCTTGCGGAAGTCTGGAAGAGACAGGACAAGAATCAGAGATAAGAATGTGATCGGATGAACCCAGAGGAGGAAAGAGTTTAACAGTGTAATGAGAATGATAAGAAATTAGGAAAAGATAAAGTATGTTGGGTTCATCTCCGAGGTGATCAGGGATACGGGTTGGGAGATACACCAACTGCTGAAAGTTGTTCTGGATAGAAAATTGGAAAGCGAGTTCACCAGCTGGATCGTGAGAACTAGAAAAAAACCATTGGCGGTGGTGAACATTGAAATCACCTAATATAATGATTTTGGAGAAAGGAGAAGAAGAAAGAATGTGTTCTATTTTTTAGTTAATATAGTCGAAGATTTTTGAATAGTCTGTAGAGTTAGGAGATAAGTAGACAGAACAGATATAAATGTTGTAGAGATGCAAGAAAGTTTAAGCTATAAAGTAGAGGATTCAGAAGACTTCAAAATAAAAACACGAGAGCAGACAACATCGTTGCTCACATATGCGCAGCATCAGCCTTTGTATTACTCAAACAGAGTCAGAGTACTCAAACATCTGAGTTTTGGTTAAGATTAAGAGATGAGGTCTAGAAGAAGAGAGTTGGTGTTCGACAAAGTGGAAATTAGTAAAGAAACCGCGAATGTTGCAGAAGTTAATGAAAAAATAAGATCGTGCACGGGGGCAAGTCGGCACAGAGATCTTGGTAGCACCAACCCCATCACCGGAGGCCACCAATTCCCAAGTGGTGATGGGGGAAGGAACGGGTTATGGGCATTTTTTGTATGCCGCCCCTCGTAGCATCTCCGAGGCAGTTATATGTTCCGCCATATTGTTGTTGTTCCTTTAAAAGTAATGTTTATTTGTAGGAACGCTTATATATTTGTAGGAACGTGAGAAGGATGGTGGGGAAGACGTGGGAGCATAGACACTCCAGTATGAGACGAGGGTACACTAGAGATCCACTGAGAAGGTGAAATTGAATTTTCTAGCCCACCCTATCACCCCGCGGTTAAGCCTAATGGGGGGTATTTTCATCGCTTCGGACGGCGCTAAGTCCTCCTTCTATATATATATATATATATATATATATATATATATATATATATATATATATATATATATATATATATATATATATATATATATATATATATATATATATATATATATATATATATATATATATATATATATAGATAGATAGATAGATAGATAGATAGATAGATAGATATAATATATATAATATATATATATATATATATATATATATATATATATATATATATATATATATATATATATATATATATATATATATATATATATATATATATATATATATATATATATATATATTTCGGTGCCGCAAGTTGGTAGGACTTGCGGTCGTACTTCTTCGATTTCCCATGAAATGATCATTGCTTCCGTGGGAGGGGTCCCTCGGAGCGTGCTGAACGCATTACTGAGGTGATTCTCTCTGGCATGGAGGAGTACATACCATTTTCATTCCCTTCTACTAAACCTAACAAACCTTGGTTTAACTCTGCTTGTTCTCGCGCTACCCGCCGCAGGAATATTGCCATCATGGATTACTATAGCGATCGAACAATAGAAACTGATGCTACTTATATTTCATCCCTGAATCGTGCAAAATCTATCCTTCGCAACACTAAAAACTCTTTTCTCCGTAGAAAATGCAATAATCTTTCTGATTCCTCTTCCTTACGCTCTTTCTAGAATTTTGCAAAAAATGTCAACTCTAACTTTGCTTCATCCTCTTTCCCTCCTTTAGTATCTTCCGACGGCACAACTGCTGTTTTATCTTCTTCTAAAGCTGAACTCTTTGCTCAAACTTTTTCCTTTAACTCTACCTTAGACGACTCCGGAGCTATTCCTCCTCCTTTAACATCCTTTAACTCAGTTATGCTTAAAATTAAAGTTTCTTCTAAAGATGTCATTTCTGCTCTCTCTGAGTTTAATACTAAGAAGGCATATGGTCCCGATGATATTTCACCTGTGGTTCTTACAACTTGTGATTCTGAGCTTGCACCCCGCCTTGTAAACTATTTCGTCTTTGTCTCTC
Organism: Armadillidium nasatum; assembly: GCA_009176605.1. Lineage (NCBI taxonomy): Eukaryota > Metazoa > Arthropoda > Malacostraca > Isopoda > Armadillidiidae > Armadillidium > Armadillidium nasatum. Next base: position 28,230 of record SEYY01008715.1, on the reverse strand, counting down.
TACTTCAACCTTCCCTTATTGTTGGAAACGTGCGCCTATTCAGCCTGTACCGAAGAAGGGGGACATATCTCAACAGTCTAAATACCGTCCAATTTATTTGACCTCCGTTCTTTGTAAAGTGTTCGAATCTATCCTTAATAAGAAGATTTGGAAACATCTCAATTCTTCTAATCTTATCTCTGATCGACAGTATGGCTTTTGTAAGAAACGCTTTTCTGGTGATCTTCTTTCCCTTCTCTCTGACTCTTAGTCCTCCGCCCTTCGGAATTTCGGTGAATCCTATGCTGTGGCGCTGGACATATCGAATGTCTTCGATAGAGTCTGGCACAAAACTTTGATTACTAAAGTTCCTTCTTTCGGAATCTATCCTTCTCTCTGAGATCTTCTCTCTAATTTCCTTTCCGGTCGTTCTATAGCAGCTGTTGTTGACAGCCAACGTTCTTCCTTTAAATCTATTAATAGTGGTGTTCCTCAGGGTTCTGTCCTATCTCCAACAATTTTTCTGCTTTTCATTAATGACCTTCTTTCTATTACCTCACCTCCTATCTACTCCAATCACTCCAATGCTGATGACTCCGCCCTTCATTACTCCTTCCAGTTTGAAAAACTCCCCACCCAACGGTAGTTGATAAACTAGAGAATGGTAGCCTTAGAGCAACTAATCTCTGATCTTTCACGTTTTTCAAATTGGGGCAGAGAAAACATGGTTGCTTTCAATGCCTCAAAAACAGAATTCCTCCATCTTTCTACTCGACACAATCTTCCACACAGCTATGATATCTTCTTCGAATACACACAACTCAAACCTTCATCTGTTCTTAATATTCTTGGCGTTTCTTTTTCTCGTGATCTTTCTTGGAAAGTTCACATTACTTCTCTTTCTAAACACGCCACCCCAGTTGCTTCCTCTATATAGGGGTGTTGTCCGTCTCTGTATGGAGTATGCTTCGCACTCCTGGGGTGGTTCCACTCATACAGCTATCCTTCAGAAGGTGGAGTTTAGGGCTTTTCGTCTCAAAAACTCCTGCTCATACTAACTCTCTCCAATCTCTTTCTGCCCGACGAATTATTGCGTCACTCTCTCTTTACTAGTGCTATTACAATTGACACTGCTCTTCTGAACTCTCTCGTTGCATACCTCCTCCATTGCGAAGAGCTCGTGCGACGCGCCTTTCTACACATTCTCATCCTTTCTCTGTCCAACTCTCAGACCCCAGACTTAACCACTATGCTCACTCTTACATATATTCTACTGGTAAAGTCTGGAACACATTTCCTTTATCTGTTTTCCCAACTTCCTTTGACTTGCATACTTTCAAACTCCGTGTATCTGGATATGTCGGCCACCATCGACCAGGATAGAATTTGGTAGGTCTCCAGCCTTTACCGACCGGAGGATATATATATATATATATATATATATATATATATATATAATATATATATATATATATATATATATATATATATATATATATATATATATATATATATATATATATATATATATATATATAGGGGGAGGACGTAGCGATGCAAGTGACAGGATGGGCTAGATCATTCTATTTCATCCCGTTGCCCTTTGGTTCGCTCCTTTTCGTGTTTCACCTTCTCAGAGGGTCGCTTGTGTACCCTCGCCTCATACTGGAGTGTCTATTCTAGCACTACCTCTCTACCTTATCTCTTCACATGTTCCCACAAATTTTAAAGCTCTTACTCTTACTTTACCTTTATAAAACAAAACAAAATGTCTAAATTTAAATATGCCTCGGAGATGCCTCGAGGGGCGGCATACAAAGAATGGCCCTCATCCACCCCTCACCCCATCATCACTTGGGAATGGCGGCCTCCGATAATGGGGATGGTGCTGCCATGACCCGGCGTCCGGCTTGCCCCAGTTCACGGTCTTCTTTTTTCATTAATTTCTGCAACATTCATGCTCCTAACTGGTCTGGCTTGCTGTTGTACTTCTCTTATTTCCCCAGTAATGATTATTGCTTTCGTGGGAATGTTTCCTCGGAGTGTGCTGAGTATATAACCGAGGTGATTCTCTCTAGCACGGAGGCGTACATTCCATATTCTTTCCCTTCTACTAAACCTGACAAACCTTGGTTTAACTCTACTAACTCTAGGGATACTGCCTTCAGAGATTACCGTCGTCTTCGAACTCCTGAAACTCATGCAACTTATATTTCATTCCGAAATCGTGCAAAATCTATTCTTCGAAATATCAAAAACTCTTTTCTCCGTCGCAAATGCAATAATCTTTCTGGTTCCTCTTCCTCTCACCCATTCTGGTATTTTTCAAAAAATGTCAACTCTAACTTTGCTTCTTTCTCTTTCCCTCCTCTAGTTTCTTCTGACGGCACAACTGCCATTTTATCTTCTTCTAAAGCTGAACTCTTCGCTCATACTTTTGATTCTATCTCTATCTTAGACGATTTCGGAGCTATTCCTCCTCCTTCAACCCTCTCCAACTCATTTATGCCTAGCATTGTAATTTTTTCTAGATGTCATTTCTGCTCTCACTGAGCTTAACACTAAGAAGGCGCATGGTCCTGATTGTATTCTTCCTGCGGTTCTTAAAACTTGTGCTTCCGAGCATGCACCCTGATTTGGTAAACTATATCGTCTTTGCCTTTCTACTTCGACCTTCCCTTCTTGCTGGAAACGTGCCCTTATTCAACCTGTGCCGAAGAAAGGGGATCCCTCTCTACCCTCTAGCTATCATCCTATTTCTTTCACCACCGTTCTTTCTAAAGTTTTCGGATCTATCCTAAATAAAAAAACTTGGAAACACATTAATTCTTCTAATCTTATCTCTGATCGCTAATATGGCTTTCTTAAAGAACGTTCTACTGGTGATCTTCTTTCAATACTTTCAGACTCTTGGTTCTACGCTCTTCAGGGTTTCGGAGAATCTTTCGCTGTGGAGCTAGACATATCGAAAGCCTTCGATAGAGTCTGGCACAAAGCTTTGATTTCCAATCTTCCCTCTTTCGGAATATATCCTCTCTGTGACCTTCTCTCTAATTTCTTTTCAGGACGTTCTATAGCAGCTGTTGTAGACTGCCACCATTCTTCCTATAAATCTATGAATAATGTTGTTCCTCAAGGATCTGTCCTATCTCCAACTCTTTTACTAATTTCCATCAAAGACCTTCTCTCTATTACTTCGCCTCCTATACACTCCTCTGGCGATAACTCCACCCTTCATTACTCCTTTCAATTTGAAAGACGTCCCTCCCAACAGCAATTGATAGATTCAAGAAGGTTGGCCCTGGAGCAACTGATCTCTGATTTTTCTCGTATTCCAAATTGTTGCAGAGAAAACATGATCGTTTTCAATGCCTCAAAAACTCAATTCCTCCATTTTTTTACTCAACACAATCTTCCACACAACTATGATATCTTCTTCGAAAACACTCAACTCAACACCTCATCTGTCCTCAGTATTCTAGGTGTTCTTTTTCTCGTGATCTTTCTTCGAAGGATCACATTATTTCTCTCTCAAAAATATTCTAAGAGGTTGGGTGTTCTGAGGCGCCTTCGTGATTTTTTTACGCCATCTCCGTTGCTTGCTCTCTATAGGAGTGTTGTTCGCCCCTGTGTGGAGTACGCTTCTCACATCTGCGATGGTTCCACACATGCAGCTATTCTCGATAAGATGGAGTTTTGGGCTTTTCGACTTATCGATTCTCCCGCTCTTACTAACTCTCTCCAGTCTCTTTCTTCCCTTCGAATTGATGAATCACTTTCTCTATACCTTCGCTATTACAACGGACATTGCTCTTCTGAACTCTTACGTCGCATACCTCCTCCATTGAGAAGGGCTCGTGCGACACGACTTCTACATATTCTCATCCCTTCTCTGTCCAACTCTCCGACATGAGACTTAACCGCAATGCTCACTCTTACATGCACTCTAATGGTAAAGTCTGGAACACGCTCCCTTTATCTGTTTTACCAACTTCTTTTGACTTATACACTTTTAAACACCGTGTATCGGGTCACGTTGGCCATTATCGACCAGATTTTGAATGTTCCCCAACTCTGGTAGAATTTGGTAGATTTATTGATTTAATCAACCATCTAAACATACTATATATATATATATACTATATATATATATATATATATATATATATATATATATATATATATATATATATATATATATATATATATATATATATATATATATATATATATATATATATATATATATATATATATATATATATATATATATATATATATATATATATATATATATATATATATATATATATATATATATATATATATATATATATATATATATATATATATATATATATATATATATATATATATATATATATATATATATATATATATATATATATATATATATATATATATATATATATATATATATATATATATATATATATATATATATATATATAAATTTTACATTTGCAGGACCTCCTGTATGTGAAAAAGCATTTGATGTGTGTGAAAGAAAATTATTTCTCCGAATGCATTGCAGAGGGTAAATCTTCTCAAATTTTATTTCTTATTATAGTATTTATATTTCATATATTTACTTTTTCTCTTAACGATAATTAAAGAAAACATAGTTTTGCCTGTATATATATATATATATATATATATATATATATATATATATATATATATATATATATATATATATATATATATATATATATATATATATATATATATATATATATATATATATATATATATATATATATATATATATATATATATATATATATATATATATATATATATATATATATATATATATATATATATATATATATATATATATATATATATATACATATATAAATATATTATTCTTAGCTGTGGGAGGGGATTGCAAAGGAATAACACATGAGTCTAGTGATGAAAAGAAAAAGAATTGCAAAGAGGCAATGAAGAAATTCGTAGAGGATCACAAAGGATAAATAAAAGGTTCATATTTGTGTCCTTTTTAATCTATATATCCTAATCTTTTTAATCTATATATCTTGATTAATCTATGTATGTTAATCTTTTTAATCTATGTTTAAATCTATATATCTTAATTAATCTATTTATCTTAATCTTTTAAATCTAAATATTTTTATCTACATATCTTAATATTTTTTATCTACAAACTCCTTTTTAATCTATATAACTTATTCTTTTAAATCTATATATGTATATTAATCTATGTACCTTAATCTTTTAAATCCTTATAATTTAATCTATATATAGCTTAATTAATATATATCATAATCTTCTAAATCTACATATCTTAATTAGTCTATATATTTTAATCTTTTTAATTTATATGTTCTACTTTATGTAATTTATATGTTCTACTTTTGTACTTTATGTAATCTATAAATCTTAATCTTTTAATCTATACGTTATTATTCTCTACATTCCTTTTTTGATCTACATGTCCAAACATTTTCATTTGCTTGTAGGTAAAAAATTTTAACTCTTAATTATATTTTTATAACAATTATGATAATAGGAATAATAATTAAAATCAAAAAGATAAAATAATAATAAAAATAATCGTAAAAATAAAAATATTAAAATTAATAATAACAATATTAAAAATAATAATAATAATAATAATAATAATAACAATAATAATAATAATAATAATAATAATAATAATAATAATAATAAAAATAGTAATGATGATAATAATAATAATGA
>SEYY01008715.1:15000-17500 GCA_009176605.1 Armadillidium nasatum | reverse complement strand
CAATCTCTTTCTGCCTGTCGAATTGTTGCGTCACTCTCTCTTTACTATCGCTATTACAACGGACACTGCTCTTCTGAACTCTCTCGTCGCATACCTCCTCCATTGAGAAGAGCTCGTGCGACACACCTTTCCACACAGTCTTTTCCTTTCTCTGTCCAACTCTCCGACCCCAGACTTAACCGGTATGCTCAATCTTACACATACTCTACTGGTAAAGTCTGGAACACACTCCCTTTATCTGTTTTCCCAATTTCTATTGAATTACATACTTTCAAACGCCGTGTATCTGGACACGTTGGACACCATCGACCAGGATAGAACTTTCCCAACTCCGATGGAATTTGGTAGGCCTCTGGCCTTTGCCCATAGGAGTATATATATATATATATATATATATATATATATATATATATATATATATATATATATATATATATATATATATATATATATATATATATATATATATATAATATATATATATATATATATATATATATATATATATATATATTTATATTATATATATATATATATATATATATATATATATATATATATATATATATATATATATATATATATATATATATATATATATATATATATATATATATATATATATATATATATATATATATATATATATATTCCCTGCTTTTATTCCAATTTCGAAAAGCTAAATATTTACTCTTTTCAAAATATTTTGGAACGGCTCTAGATCAATAACCTGACCTGATTGGATTAAATGAATAACATTTTTGAATTCAGCGTGTCGAAAATATATATATTCAGCTCAAAAAACCTAAACCGGGAAAATGTCGCAGACCAGTGGATTATTATTATTATTATTATTATTATTATTATTATTATTATTATTATTATTATTATTATCCTTATTAATTATTATTATTATTATTATTATTATTATTATTATTATTATTATTATTATTATTATTATTATTATTATTATCCTCATTAAATTTTATTATTATTATTATTATTATTATTATTATTATTATTATTATTATTATTATTATTATTTTTATTTTTTTTATTTTATTATTATTATTATTATTATTATTATTATTATTATTATTATTATTATTATTATTATTATTATTATTATTATTTAAATTATTCTTGCATCTTTCATCAACTCCTAGAGAAGGCTTGTTAGTGTGTCAGTCAGGCCAGCATCGCTCAGCATCTTTTTCTGTCCCCCAGAACACTCCAATCCCTCAATTCTCTCATCTGGGGCATCTGATGTCTTCTTTCCTAGTCTTCCACGTAGTCTTGAAGATTGAACACAACGGTTAAGTCTGTGGTCGAAGAGTTGGACAAAGAAAGGATGAGACTGTGCAGAAAGGTGTGTCTCACGAGCCTTTCTCAGTGGAGGTGTGTGACGGGAGAGTTCAGAAGAATAATATCCATAGTTATAACAATAGTATAGAGAGAATAGACACGATAATTCGACGTGAAGAAAGAGATTAGAGAGAATTGGTGAGAGCGGGAGAGTTGATGAGTCGAAAAGCCCTAGACTCTACTTTTTTAAAGTGGAACCACTTCAGAAACACAAATCTACTTTGGAGAATACAAGAGGGGTGGATTCAAAAAAATAGACTCAATCATCCACTCCTTCCACGTCACCACTTGAGAGTTGGTGGCCTCCGGTGATGGGGTTGGTGATACCAAGACCTTGAAATTGACTTGCTCTGGTGCACGGTCTTCCTTTCTTCAGTAATTTCTGCAACATTCGCGTTCTTTGTCTAATCAACACTTTGTCGAACACCACCACTCTTCTTCTAGCATCAACTCTTGTTCTTAACTGAAATTCAAGTGTCTGACAGCAAACCTTTTTCTGTTTCCTCATACAGTCTCTATCCTCAATTTTCAGCCAAAGGCGGATGTCGCGCATATGTGCTCAACGATGTTGTCTGTTCTCGTGACTCTAATTTATAGTCTTTTGAATCCTCTTCTTTATAGCTTAACTTTCTTGCAATTCTACAACTAAATTCATTTGTTCTGTCTACTTATTGCCAAACTCTTCAGAATATCCAAAATTCTTCGACTATCTTAACTCTAAAATAGAACACATTCTTTCTTCTTCTCCTTTCTCCAAAATTATTTCAAGGTGATCTCAATTTTCATCCCCACCAACGGCTTTAATCTAGTTTTTATGATCCAGCTGGTGAACTCGCCTACCAATTTTCTATCCAGAATAACCTTAAGCAGTTGGTACGTCTCCCTACCCATATCCCTCACCGCCTTTGTGATAAAGCCAACATACTGATCTTTTCCTAACTTCTTACCCATCTCCTTACATTGCTAACATCTTTCCTCCTCTGGGTTTATCCGATCACCTTCGTATCTCTGTATCCTGTAGTGTCTTTTCAAGCCTTCCGCAAGAACGGGCCCTGCCATCGGCAATGAGAGTTTTCTGGAATTTTGGGGCCACTAACTGCTCTGACTTGCGGTTGTATTTTTCTGATTTCACATG
>SEYY01008714.1:85000-89302 GCA_009176605.1 Armadillidium nasatum | reverse complement strand
AAAAATTAGGCTTACAATATAAAAAATTTGTAAGAGGGAGTTTGAAAAATGTAAAATATTGGTCAGCAATTTATAAAAAAAAATTACAAGAGAAATTTTTAAAAATATAAAAAATTGGCCAACACTAAAAAAAATTTGATAGGAGGGTTTTAAAAATATAAAAAATTGGCCGACAATATAAAAAATTTTGTAAGATCGCTACTGTGGAATAATTTCCAATGTAAAATAAGATACCAGCGAGATCTTTGCTGTGGATAATTTCCAATTTAAAATAAAATAACAGCAAGATCTTTACTGTGGAATAATTTCCAATTTAAAATAAATAAACAGCGAAATAATTCCAAGTTAAAGATACCAGCGAGTTAAGCAAATATTTGCAAAATTAAAATAATACAGCAAATTAAAGCAATATAAAATATTTGCAAATAAAATGCAGCAGATTAAAGGCGGTTTAAAATATTTGCAAAATTAAAATAATACAGCAAATTAAAGCAGTATAAAATATTTGCAAAAATAAAATATGCAGCAGATTAAAGGCGGTTTAAAATATTTGCAAATTTAAAAAAAATACAGTAAAGTAAAAGCAATATGAAATATTGCAAAAATAAACTACAGCAGATTAAAGGTGGTTTAAATTATTTGCAAATAAAAAAAAGAAAAGCAAATTAAAAGCAGTATGAAATATTTGCAAATTTTAAAAAAAAAAAAATACAGTAAAGTAAAAGCAATATGAAATATTGCAAAAATAAACTACAGCAGATTAAAGGCGGTTTAAAATATTTGCAAATAAAAAAAAGAAAAGCAAATTAAAAGCAGTATGAAATATTTGCAAATTTTAAAAAAAAAAAATACAGTAAAGTAAAAGCAATATGAAATATTGCAAAAATAAACTACAGCAGATTAAAGGCGGTTTAAAATATTTGCAAAACAAAAAAAAAAAAGAAAAGCAAATTAAAAGCAGTATGAAATATTTGCAAAATTTAAAAAAAATACAGTAAAGTAAAAGCAATATGAAATATTGCAAAAATAAACTACAGCAGATTAAGGTGGTTTAAAATATTTGCAAATAAAAAAATACAGCAAAGTAAAAGGAGTATAAAATATTTGCAAAATTTAAAAAAATACAGTAAAGTAAAAGCAATATGAAATATTGCAAAAATAAACTACAGCAGATTAAGGTGGTTTAAAAAATTTGCAAAAAATAAAAAAATACAGCAAAGTAAAAGGAGTATAAAATATTTGCAAAAATAAAATACAACAGATTAGAGAATATTTTCAAATAAAAAGGGAAATTTCGTCGCTTAAGAGATAAAAAATAAAAGAATGGAGAATGCGAAAAGGAAAAAAAAATTTTAGGTTTAAAAAAAAAAAAAAAATTTTTAATGTAATCGCTTTAAAAAAAAAAAAATATATTGAAAAATGTCGCTTAAAAAAAAGAATATATTGAAAAATTTGCTTTAAAAAAAGGAATATATTGACAAATGTCGCTTAAAAAAAAGAAAAATATATTGAAAATGTCGCTTTAAAAAAAAGGATATATTGAAAAATTTGCTTTAAAAAAAGGAATATATTGACAAATGTCGCTTAAAAAAAAGAAAAATATATTGAAAATGTCGCTTTAAATTGAAAGTTTTAAAGCAGAATGTTTAGCTGAAAAAAAAAAAAAAAAAAAAAATTTTTTGTCGCTTAAAAAAAAGAAAATATATTGAAAAATGTAGCTTAAAAAAAAGGATATATTGAAAAATTTGCTTTAAAAAAAAAGAATATATTGACAAATGTCGCTTAAAAAAAAGAAAATATATTGAAAATGTCGCTTTAAAAAAAAGGATATATTGAAAAATTTGCTTTAAAAAAAAGGAATATATTGACAAATGTCGCTTAAAAAAAAGAAAAATATATTGAAAATGTCGCTTTAAAAAAAAAGGATATATTAAAAAATTTGCTTTAAAAAAAAAAAAATTTTGAAAAATCGCTTAAAAAAAAAGAAAAATATATTGAAAAATGTAGCTTAAAAAAAAGGATATATTGAAAAATTTGCTTTAAAAAAAAGAATATATTGACAAATGTCGCTTAAAAAAAAGAAAAATATATTGAAAATGTCGCTTTAAAAAAAAGGATATATTGAAAAATTTGCTTTAAAAAAAGGAATATATTGACAAATGTCGCTTAAAAAAAAAGAAAAATATATTGAAAATGTCGCTTTAAATTGAAAGTTTTAAAGCAGAATGTTTAGCTGTGAAAAAAAAAAAAATTTTTTTGTCGCTTAAAAAAAAGAAAATATATTGAAAAATGTAGCTTAAAAAAAAGGATATATTGAAAAATTTGCTTTAAAAAAAAAAAAGAAAAAAAAAAAAAAAAAAAAAAAAAAAAAAAAAAAAAAAAAAAAAAAAAAAAAAAAAAATCGCTTAAAAAAAAGGAAAAATATATTGAAAATGTCGCTTTAAATTGAAAGTTTTAAAGCAGAATGTTTAGCTGAGAGAAAAAAAAAAAAAATTTTAAAAAGCTTACTGCGAATGAAAGGTGGAATAGAAGATTTGCAAATAAAAATATAGCAAATTAAAAGCAATATAAAATATTTGCAAAAATAAATTACAGTAGATTAAAGAATATTTTCAAATAAAAAGGGGAATTTCTTCGCTTAAGAGATAACAAATGAAAAAAAAAAATAATAATGGAGAATGCGACTACAAAAAAAGGAATTTTGGTTTAGAAGATAGAGTAAATTTTTAATGTTGCTGTTGGATAATTCCTAAAACAAATTTAAAAGAACAGCAATACTATTGGTTTGGGATAATTCCCAAATCAAAATTAAAGTAACAGCAATGTTGTTGCTGTGATTAAACTGTAATAGATTAAAGGGTTAAACGTTAGGTGCCAGAAAATGGCACTAAACGACGGTTTTTAAATGCACGCTGAGCGCCAAGATGTTTTTTCCGATTCTGACGACAGTTTTAATTTGTCGAACAAAACTGGTAAAATCACTCTTTTCCAAACAACTGTTTTTTAACGCAACAAACTGCAAATGTTACTCAACAGTTGGTTTGGAAAACCAAATAAAAAATGCAGTTGTATACGGAGGGGGGTGTTCCGGGTTGTTTACCCGATTATTATGGTTGTGTAATAGGTTGTATATTGTAAAGAAATCCACCTTGCCTGCTTTGTTTAAACCAGGGATGTTGTCCAAGTTTTCATTAAAGTTCAATAAATAATCGATTACAACATTTCTCAACACTGCAACCGGTCACTTATCAATCTTGAACTCCAAAATAGACACCAGGTTTAACTAAAACAACACCTGAAAGTCAGGAAGGATGATTGAGAAGAGACTAGGTGGAAATTGAAATAAGAATCGTAGATGTCTGTTAAATTCACTTGAATTAAAGTGAGACAAGTAAATTGTAAGGTTGTTTTCATTTAGTAGTAGAATGTATGTAACAATAATACTAATGTGTGTAAACCAGTCACGATACCAATGATACGACAATGATTTAAACTAAGTACAGTGATGGAAGCAATAATAAAGGTTATTATTGTTTCCAGTTGTAATGGAACACACTTACAGATAGTAGACCAAACTGGAGATGACGGAAAGTATAACCGCTATACTTACAAACCTTGTATGATAAACTACTTACGAGTTGTACCGAACATGAGTTTATAAATAATATGCTTGACGAAAATTATGCAATAACGATCTACGTCAATTGAAGGAAATATTAATTCTGAGAATATTTAATTGAATCACCGATCTTTACACTAATATTCCCAATTTTAATTGAATCGATAATTAAGTTATTATTAAATTTAATACAAAATAAGAAAATATTAGAAGCACTATATGTACACAACCTCCGTCAACGAGTTCACTTCTAAACTGCCTCCTTGGGCAATGTAAGCGGGTATCTGTATTTTGTTCGTAAAGTAGTTCCTTGTGAGATATTTAAATTGATCTTTCATTAATCGATATTTACTGCAAGAATATCACAAACAGTAAGTGAATTGAAATATATAAAGATTAATTGCTAATTCATAACTGGAAGTTTAATCTTAATGATTTCGTCTGTTACCAGGTGACTGGCTATTTCGAATTCTAGAATTTTCTTACCGCGCTTTCTTTCCGTCCAATAGTAAGAGTTGAACTTTAGATTATTGCAACGTTCTTTATCATTTTATTAATTAAGATAGAGAATTTATATGGATATCAATTTATTCCTTGCTATATAAGAATTCTACTGTACAAGTTTGAGCCCATTTGATTGTAATTTGACGAAAATATGAGATTGCAGAACAATTTTGATTGCG
>SEYY01008714.1:67500-70000 GCA_009176605.1 Armadillidium nasatum | reverse complement strand
ATATATATATATATATATATATATATATATATATATATATATATATATATATATATATATATATATATATATATATATATATATATATATATATATATATATATATATATATATATATATATATATATATATATATATATATATATATATATATATATATATATAGAAGTTTGGATTGGCAACAGGATTGAATCATAAGAGTGATAGGACTAGTAATCTGGCCTTGTAATTATTGATTCAGCATTTTTAAGCGAAATCTTCAAGAAATATCCTCTGATGGTCTCTGGAAAAGAGTGTTGAAAGGTTAGATGGAGACAGTGCTAGTTCCATTGAAAGGGTGAAAACTTACCTGTGAGTTTAAATAAAGCTCAAAGACTGGCACTAAAACCAAAGACGCCAAGAACATGATCTTTTAGAGCCCTCCAGGAGGTGGTCTCTTAAAGCTGCTGGCCCCACTCACAGGGTGAAAATCCTTCCAGGGTGAAGGTTATATATATATATATTGGTTACGAATATCGGTCTTATAGACTAATATTAAATATTTCATTTAATCTAATCCCAATAATTAAAAACCGAAACGTAAGTAGTTTTTAAATATTATTTCTGACAAGTTTATTGCGTTTTTTTTTTTTAATCTAAATTAAAAACCTAAAAATAACTGTTTTTAAATGTTACTTTTAAAATAATTTTATTGATTATTTTAAATTTTATTTGGTAAATTCGAAGAAATCATTTTTTCTCATTTCTTATTATTGTAGTTAACTAAAATAAATCTCAATTTATATTCAGAGTAAAAATTTTCAAACTAAATACTTTAATTCTTAAAATTACTATTTGTTTTTTATTTTTTATTTATTTTATTTTATTAATTTTCTTTTTTTTTTTTTTTTTTTTTTTTTGCTAGAAAAAAGAAAAATATACAATTTTATTTTGTATTTTCCTAGAAATATGAACTCGTATATATGACAATTTCCCCCCTTAAATTTTATGTTTTCGAGAATAACTATATATATATATATATATATATATATATATATATATATATATATATATATATATATATATATATATATATATATATATATATATATATATATATATATATATATATATATATATATATATATTATATATATATATATATAGAGAGAGAGAGAGAGAGAGAGAGAGAGAGAGAGAGAGAGAAGAGAGAGAGAGAGAGAGAGAGAGAGAGAGAGAGAGAGAGAGAGAGAGAGAGAGAGAGAGAGAGAGAGAGAGAGAGAGATAGAGAGAGTTGCAAAACAGCCGTTTTCTTCTTTATTTATTCATTTTTTAAAATTAGGTTTTATAACAAATTAAATTTTTATTTTATTTTCAATTTTACTCAGGGATGTAAATTAATTCACATGCGTAAACATTTTTTTTTTTTTTTTTTGTATTATAATTACTTCTAATTTCTCAAAGCTTTTTATCAGTGAAATTATTACATTTGCAGCTTTTCAATTTTACAGTAGCTCCTATACAACTAAATACCATAACAACAATAATAATAATAATAATAATAATAATAATAATAATAATAATAATAATAATAATAATAATAATAATAATAATAATAATAATAATAATAATAATAATAATAATAATAATAATAATATAATAATAATAATAATAATAATAATAATAATAATAATAATAATAATAATAATAATAATAATAATAATAATAGATAAGGGAATAATTTCCAACATAAGCTTGCAGTATATTTAAATATTGAATTTTAAATTTGGCAACACCATTCATCTCCCATTAAGCAATCTTTTTCGAACGACACAAACACTCAACACTCTCAGCAAATTGAATACTTCCTCTCAAAAGTAAGGCTATTGTTTATCACTACGATTTAAAAAAACTTTTTAATTTTTTTAATTTTTCAGCCTAATCAGCAATTTATGTTTCTTTATGGTACTGGAGAGTTCGGAAGAGCAGTGTCAGTGGTAATAACAATACAGAAGAGAGAGAGAGAGAGAGAGAGAGAGAGAGAGAGAGAGAGAGAGAGAGAGAGAGAGAGAGAGAGAGAGAGAGAGAGAGAGAGAGAGAGAGAGAGAGAGAGAGAGAGAGAGAGTAACGTTACCATTCGACGGTCAGAAAGAGGCTGTGGTAAAGTTAGACATAGGAAATAGTTGATTGGACAAAAGCCCAAGGAGTGGTGTATGAGTGGATCCTCCCCAGATATATGAGACATATTACATACAGGGTCGAACAACACTTTTTTGACGTGGCTGGAAAAAACTTCGAAGGCGTCTGTGAAAACTCAAGGAGAGCTGTATGGGTGGATCCACCCAAGATGTATGAGATGTATTCCATACAAGAGCGAACCACATTCTTTTGAAGCGCAAATAAATGAGGTGGCAGGAAGAAACTTTGAAGGCGTCTTTGAAAATTGAACCTCATAGAAACTTGTGTAGAAAGAGAAATAATGTGATCATTCCAAGAAAGATAAAGACAAAAACAATCACGA
>SEYY01008714.1:55000-57500 GCA_009176605.1 Armadillidium nasatum | reverse complement strand
ATATATATATATATATATATATATATATATATATATATATATATATATATATATATATATATATATATATATATATATATATATATATAATATATATATATATATATATATATATATATATATATATATATATATATATATATATATATATATATATATATATATATATATATATATATATATATATATATATATATATATATATATATATATTATATATATATATATATATATATATATATATATATATATATATATATTATATATTTATATGAGTGGTGGAATCTGCATTCGCATCCTCATCAAAATTTACATCCGCATCCGCAGTCGCAGCCGCAGCCGCAGCCGCACTTTCAAAATTTCTGCATCCGAATCTGCACTTGACGAAAATTCTACATCCGCATTCACATCCGTATCCGAATTCACACTTCTCCAAAATTCAAGACCCGTAAATGAGAAAATATAACATCCGATCCTCATATATATATATATATTATATATATATATATATATATATATATATATATATTATATATATATATATATATATATAATATATATATATATATATATATATATATATATATATATATATATATATATATATATATATATATATATATATATATATATATATTATATATTATATATATATATATATATATATATATATATATATATATATATATATATATATATATATATATATATATATATTGTATATAGAGGTGATTTTTCAAAACTTTCTTTAGGATTGGGTAAATTGTCTTACAATTGCCCAATTTAAATTTGTCTGACACTATTGTGTAGTCTTTAGCAAGTTTATCAAATCTTTTATAAGGTTTCAAAACCTTTATATATATATATATATATATATATATATATATATATATATATATATATATATATATATATATATATATATATATATATATATATATATATATATATTGAATACCTTTTTGCAAGAAAAATAAAAATAGATAATAAACCTGGAAACGTCTAATCGATACATATAAATTACATCTATACTTGGAATCAAAAATATATCTCATGATATATCGTTGCTACCTAAATTCGTTACAAGTAATCAGCAATGTGTGAGAAATAAAACTGTATCAGACATAAAACGGTGAGAAGTAATTTCGAGCGACGTAAAACTCCAACCATCGATTTAACAGCGCTAAAATAAAATTGTTTAAGAATTTCAATAAGACCATAAAAATTGGTTACACAGTTTAAAAGACCAATTAGACAAGAATTAGACGAGCATAACACAAATAATATCCTTTATAGTAAATTGTGACCAAGGTTGTTCGACTAAAAATATAAAAATATAAGGTTACATGAAAGGAAACCTTGGCGGAAAGAGGAAATCTGAAAGATTAAAATAAAAAATAAGCATTTAAAAAAGAAAGAAAATTGAAACGAAGGTCGGTTTTATGGTCTAAGATAAATAGTGAAATTCCTGCAGTCGATGAGTAGACTTCGGAGGTGGAAGAGGTTCCATCCCTAGCAAAGGTTTAATAACGACTGAGACCAAGAAAGTCCTTAACTGGACAACAAATTCCGGCAAACGATAATGTGAAAATACAAGATTATCAAACCAACAATCTAAAGAAGTGAAATCATCGCTTTTCACTTTGATATCAACAACTAACAGAAATAAAATAAAAAAATTGTAACAAAATTACAAAATTAAATAATTCATGCTTGAGACAACACGTTTCGAAAGCTGAAGAATTCTTGTTCTCCTTTCACTCTCGTTCATCTTCCTTTAGCTTGGGATCGTTACATTGCAATCATTACTTAAATTGAGGAATTTTATTTAATCTAAATTTATGTTACATACGTATTGGAGTATTAATGATGAATGACCTATAAATAACAAACCTTTCCCTAAAACATATGAAAAGATGAATGTCACTCGGGGAATGATGAAACCAATCGACACACTTAAAAATAACGATGATAAATTGTTGATAGATATAAAACTAATATTGTAAATTGTTCATATAGGACTACCTAATAAGTTCTTATCAAAATATTTAACAAATGAACAAATACTTTTGTATAGAAAAGAGGAGAAACAAAAAAAAACTTAAAAACCCAACCAGTTACCTAGCTTCTAGCCTTGTACAACCTGCTTCTTAATGACTAATAGTTTTACTGAATAACTTGATTTTAATCAGCTCTATGAATAAGCATGACTTAGTAGTGGTTATTGCCAAAATGGTAACATTCAATTAGTTCAATAGTTATAAGAACGATACAGTAAATTTAAGAAGCTATATTAAATATATTTTATAAAATATAAATAATATTTTTATTCTTTAAGCATTAGTTCTCCTTTAAATGTTTTGATAGTCAGGGCATTGAAAAAGTACGTGCAAGCTCTTTAAAATACATATGTAATAACGTTATATAAACATCCTAAACAAACACCGTAATTGAAGAGATTATGAAGTAAAAATAAAAAAGGATTTAAGCAATTAGATAC
>SEYY01008714.1:45000-50000 GCA_009176605.1 Armadillidium nasatum | reverse complement strand
AATTAAATATATATATATATATATATATATATATATATATATATATATATATATATATATATATATATATATATATATATATATATATATATATATATATATATATATATATATATATATATATATATATATATATATATATATATATATATATATATATATATATATATATATATATATATATATATATATATATATATATATATAAGAATTAAGTAACCTCTGGTCAATAATGAATGATGATTTCGTCGCAGTCGAGTCAGATGAAGAATGGTTCTTCGCATGGTTCTAAGGACTGGGAACCCTTTGCAACCAGGTTTTATTCCCATGTACGATTGCAGAAATTTCAAATTTCTGCAATTGACTCCACCCTGCATCATGCGGGATATGGTGTATTGTAAAATATATATATATATATATATATATATATATATATATATATATATATATATATATATATATATATATATATATATATATATATATATATATTTATACATATACTGTATATAATGCAAAAGCAACCTTTCTGTGATTAAATTTTGGAATATTCAATAAATCATTTCGCAGGGATTATTTTTGTTTTCAAAATATAAATTTATTTCTTTTTAATAAAAAAATACTACTACTACTAATAATAATGATAATAATAATGATAATAATAATAATAATAATAATAATAATAATAATAATAATAATAATAATAATAATAATAATAAAAACAATAACAACAATAGCAATAATTATAATTACAACAATAATAATTATGATAAAAGTAATTTTAAAAATATTAATAAAAATAATAATAATAATAATAATAATAATAATAATAATAATAAAATGATACTAATAATAAAAATATTGATAATATTATTAATAATAATAACAATAATCATATTATTTAGTAAACCTTAAAATAGTAAAAATAATAAAAATAGGAATATTTAAATTATAAAGATAATAATAATAAAATAATAATAATAATAATAATAATAATAATAATAATAATAATAATAATAATAATAATAATAATAATAATAATAATAATAATAATAATAATAATAATAATAATAATAATAATCATAATAATAATAATAATAATCCTTAATTTTTAGTTTTTAATCTTTAAACTTTATTTATTTTCTCTGTTACAAATTCACATAAATAAACATCGTATACCTTACATGCATTGATTCAAATCTAAAATGGGCTTCTGGAGAGACTAATTCGTCCTTTGAGCCCATTAAAATTATACATAATAACATACATAATGTTATTTTAAAATAAGAAACAAATTATGAATATTATAAATTTTATAATACATGAAAGTCATATTCTTATCCTAATCCTATTTCTTTAAAAAATAATAAAAAGGATAAAATTAGAAAAAAAATATAAAAAATTAACAATAATAATTACTGAAATAACTAATCTTATAATTATTACAATGATAAGGATAATAAAAATAATAGTACTAATAATAATAGATAATAATAATAATAATAATAATAATAATAATAATAATAATAATAATAATAATAATAATAATAATAATAATAATAATAATAATAATAATAATAATATAATAATAATAATAATAATAATAATAATAATAATAATAATAATAATAATTAATAATAATAAATAATTATAATAATAATAATAAAATAATAATAATAATAATAATAATAATAATAATAATAATAATAATAATAATAATAATAATAATAATAATAATAATAATAATAATAACAATATTTAAAATAATATGAATTGTAATAATACTAAAAATTCGACCAATAATAATAATAACAAAAAAATTGTGATTTTGAGTTAATTGGGAAATAAATAGTCAGTTCGGATACTGTCTTTGTTATTTTAACAGCAAGTGATTTTTGACATGTTTACGAAATGTGGGAAGTGTTTCTACTTCTTGTATGTTTTCAGTGCCATTGCAAGATATAGCTCTCCAATGTTTGGTTAATGTGTACTTTGTTTTACTTAGTGTATGTGAGTTTGTGCTCGGCAAATTTGGTCTTTTTACATTTTGGTTATGCATTATTAAATCTGTCAGTAATTCACTTCACATTCCGTTTATGACTTTGAAAATTTGGGTAATCATTGCATGGATAGTTTGAGTATGGATAATTTTTTGAAAAGTGGGCATGTATGTTTATAGTAATAGATAATATTCGAATTATTTTTTTAATGTACTTGGTAAATTATATAGTAGGTGTG
The DNA here is from genome assembly GCA_009176605.1 of Armadillidium nasatum. NCBI lineage: Eukaryota > Metazoa > Arthropoda > Malacostraca > Isopoda > Armadillidiidae > Armadillidium > Armadillidium nasatum. The sequence continues at coordinate 47,762 of SEYY01008714.1, read as the reverse complement.
GGTAAACAGGGCTGTGATATTGGTTTTTTAGTACATATTTTGGAATAAGGATTTTATCATTAAGAATTCTTAAGTACTATATGCAAGCTTGCTAATAAGACTATTTATGTGTTTTATGAAGGAAAGTTTCTCATTGAAAATAACTCGTAATAGTTTTCCAAATGTGGTTCGATTTATGGTAGTATCTCTTGCCATGATATTTTGCTTGATAGAAGTTTTAGCGTTTGTCATTATTAAGTATTGTGTTTTTTGTAGGTTCTGGGAAAGCCTGTTGGCCTCTACACATGTTTCAACATTTTCCAATACGTAATTTACTTTTGTGTTTAGGGTATTTATATTTCGGTCTGTTATTAGAGTTGCAGTTATCGTCAGCGTATTGAGAATGTAAAGAATACTGTCAGTTTGGAAGTCATTAGGATATATGTTAAAGAACAGCGGACCTAAAATAGACCCTGAGGCAGAAATTGGTAATAATAATAATAATAATAATAATAATAATAATAATAATAATAATAATTATAATAATAACAAATAATAATTTCTACATTAATGTTATAAAATTACATACCACCTACACATTAATTAAAGTTTTTACAAAAATCTTAAAGTTCTTAATTAAAAAGAATTGAATTATTTCAAAGTCAAAATTTGCAATAAAAAAAAAAATTATTTAATAAAAAAAATTTATAAAAATTTCAATATTTATCTGAAAAAAAAAAAAAATAAAAAAAAAAAAAAAAAAAAAAAAAAAAAAAAAAAAGAAAAAAAAAAAAAAAAAAAAAAAAAATATTATAAATAAATAAAATATATAAATAGATGGAATGAATAAGTAAATAAATAATAAAACGCATTTCAATATTTCCTTAGTCTCCCCCTCGCAATAGTATATATATATATATATATATATATATATATATATATATATATATATATTATATATATATATATATATATATATATATATATATATATATATATATATATATATATATATATATATATATATATATATATATATATATATATATATATATATATATATATATATATATATATATATATATATATATATATTATGGTGTTATTATTGTTTGTACTTATACGAATAGTATATATTATATACTATATATATAATAATATTATATATATATATAATATGACTATTATATATTAGCTTATATATATATATATATATATATATATATATATAATATATATATATATATATATATATATATATATATATATATATATATATATATATATATATATATATATATATATATATATATATATATATATATATATATATATATATATATATATATATATATATATATATATATATATATATATATATATATATATATATATATATATATATATATATATATATATATATATATATATATATATATATATATATATATATATATATATATATATATATATATATATATATATATATATATATATATATATATTATATATATATATATATATATATATATATATATATATATATATATATATATATATATATATATATATATATATATATTTATGTACCATAGAAAACAGCAATCAACCTGAGGCCGCATCTTAAAGTTATTTATCTTTGATGAATGGCTTTAGTTTACCTCCACCTTTTATGGCTAGAGATTTTAGTTTATCTCCATCTTTATGGCTAGAGATATATTATTGGTTTTAGTAGTACTCTTATAAGAAATCCAAAACCCTTTGCAAAAATTACCCATTAACAGTGAAGACTTTCAAATGATTTCAACGAATTGTAAGTTGAAGAAGAAAAATTTTTCATGGAATTTGGCTTGATTGAGTCAGTAGAGCGTCTCCTAAATTAACATTTCTATAAAACTAACTGCGGAAAATTTGCTATTTTTAACCACTATGTAAAACGTTGAGGCGAACTGTCAACAGTTCCGAATATTCATTCAGATTCATCTTAATTAATAATGGAATAATACAATAAATTTAGAAAGGCCTATAAAGGCTGTAAGAAATTTTTGTGTAAACTAATAAAAAGAAGAAGCCCACCATAAAATTCAAAGACTTTTAGTAGAAAAGTCTTCAAAGTCAAGATGCCTAACGTGTCTCTAATTGTATGTTGAAGAAAAAATGACGATCTCATATATTTATAAGGAAGAAGCCACACATCACCTATATTTATTTTGAAATCCTTTGGCATCCATGGAACGACTGAAAGGCTCTTTAATTCATGCTGAAGGGCTCTGTGTTGAAGCTGATGTTAGCAAAGCAATATATCTCTACACTGCCCTTCAACGCGTAGGAAAACAAAGGTCAGAACCAGCTCCTATACCTTTTACCTTTTTAAAATATAAATTAAATAAATTAATTTTACAAATGGAGGCATAGTGGTGGGATGCAAACATCCTAAAAAGACGAACGAGAAGATGCAAACAACCTTTAATGAGATGCAAACTACCAGAAGACGCAAACAACCCAGAAGATGCAATAAAATAGGATGCATCTACATAGATTAATATAACAGATTGCAACTCAGCGAAACATCCTCCGAAAAAGAGTTCTCGTCTCGGTCACGAACAAGCTACTTTTTTAAAATCGTATTATACTAATTAAAGATGTCATCTCAAGATCTTTTATATTATTTAGAAATTACATCCTTTATGGCTAGAGATTTTAGTTTACCTCCACCTTTATGGCTAGAGATTTACCATTGGTCTTCATTAAGATGCGGCCTCAGGTTGATTGCTGTTTTCTAT
>SEYY01008714.1:20000-22500 GCA_009176605.1 Armadillidium nasatum | reverse complement strand
AAAATAATAATAATAATAATAATAATAATAATAATAATAATAATAATAATAATAATAATAATAATAATAATAATAATAATAATAAATTAATTTTTTTTTTAATATTTGACCTATACTATAGAAGATACAAAAGGGAAACTGGCTGACCCTCCCTGATTGGGCGAGATGCACATTTCGCATTCATATAAATTTTTGTGTATATAATGGTATCTAAGAATAGATACGACTTCACTCATTTTGATATAACTTTTTAGTGTCCAGTATTTTGGGATTTTATCTAAGAAAAAAGTTTTGATGTAACAAAAAATGCAAAAAAAATAAGTGTCCGAATATTTTACCTAATTTTTTTTTTTTTCAATGATAAATATAAAAAAAAGTGATCAATAATTTTCTTGGTATACCTTTCTTTAGAGTTTTTGAAAGTTTGGTTTAAATCAATGGATCGACAAAAGAGTTGAATCAAAATTAGAGAGGCATTCTTTTCTCTCGTCGATTGGTCAATCTGGTCTAAATTTTCAGAAAATCATTTTTGATATATATCCATGAAAGAAAGTTTCAAATAAAAATACATTTTTTTGTTTTTAATTTTTTCCAATTTGTTTTATTTCCTCATTTGACCTCAAAATGTTTTTTATTTTTTTTTATTTTTTTTAAGGAATATATATATATATATATATATATATATATATATATATATATATATATTATATATATATATATATATATATATATATATATATATATATATATAATATATATATATATATATATATATATATATAAATTATTTTTCAGTTTAAATCTTTATTAATATGGTATAATTAAAGCCTTAAATATTAACTCCTACATTTTTCAGTCCTCTTCTCTCTCTTTTCTCTGATTCTTCTCAGAGCTATTTCTTTCTTCTTTTAGTGTATATATTCATAACGGCAGCCAACTCATATATGCATATATATATAAACATATATATATATATATATATATATATATATATATATATATATATATATATATATATATATATATATATATATATATATATATATATATATATATATATATATATATATATATATATATATATATATATATATATATATATATATATATATATATATATATATATATATATATATATATATATATATATATATATATATATATATATATATATATATATATATATATATATATATATATATATATATACTTCTGATACTAAACATTTGATTATTAATCAAGGCCTTTGATCTTGTTCTCAGAATACCTTTTGAAGGTCGATTAGATCTGTGACGTCGCTTTTTCCGAGGACGAAATTTTTTTTCCTTTTGACAATATGAATTAATTAATCTAGTACATCTTCTGTTGAACACGTTTGAGAGATTTGAAGTTTAAAAGATCATAATATATATATATATATATATATATATATATATATATATATATATATATATATATATATATATATATATATATATATATATATATATATATATATATATATATATATATATATATATATATATATATATATATATATATATATATATATATATATATATATATATATATATATATATATATATATATATATATATATATATATATATATATATATATATATATATATATATATATATATATATATATATATATATATATATATATATATATATATATATATATATATATATATATATATATATATATATATATATATATATATATATATATATATATATATGTACTATTCTCAGCAAGGATGCTGCCTTTAGAGATTACAGTCGCCATCAAACTCCATAAACTCACGTAACTTATATTTCATTCAGGAATCGAACAAAATCCATGATATATATATATATATATATATATATATATATATATATATATATATATATATATATATTATATATATATATATATATACACTCCTTAACACCAAAAACTATTTTCTCCGTATAAAATTCAAAGATTTTGCATTTTGAAAAAAATGTCAACTCTAACATTGCTTCTTTCTCTTTCACTCCTCTAGTTTCTTCTGAAGGCACAACTGCTTTTTTGTCTTCTTAAAAAGGCTAAAAAATTTTGCTTCTAATTCAACTTTAGATTGTTCCGGTGCTATTCCTACTTCTCCAACCCCCTCCAAGTCATTTATGCCTAAGTTTTAATTTCTTCTTAAGACATCATTTCTGCTGAGTAGGTGTACGGTCTTGATGGTATTCCTCCTGTGGTTCTCAAAACTTGTGCTTCAGAGGTTGCACTCTGCCTAGGTAAAATATTTCGTCTCTGTCTTTCTAGCTCAATCTTCTCTTCTTGCTGGAAACGTACGCTCATTCAGTTTGTGCTGATTCTCCCAACCTCCCCCAACTAATATCCCATATCTTTAACCTCCGTTTCTTTCCAAAGTTTTCTAATTTATCTTTAACAAGAAGATCTAGAAGCATCTCAATTCTTCTAATCTTATATCTGTTCGAAAGTATGGCTTTCGTAAAAACACTCT
>SEYY01008714.1:5000-7500 GCA_009176605.1 Armadillidium nasatum | reverse complement strand
GAGGCTCTTGGTAGCCTCAGGGAAGAGCAAAGGGAGGTAACAGCAACAGCTTCTTCTTGATCCCTGGATAGTTGTTTCTGAGCCATTTGCTGTGTTAGATAGCCGAGGACATAAAACTGTCAAGCTATCTATTCACAGTTCTTGGAGGTGGCTCTTCTGTGGGGACTTCTTTTTCCTATTGGGATTTCATCTTCTTGGTGCTGCTGCTGCTTCTTCCTTCTGACTGAATTATCTCTATTAGTGTGGATGTAAGGAAAGACTGGTTATCCACTTCGGTTATTTATTTCCCTAATTTTAACAAAATTTATTAACAAAGTTACTATTTTTAAAGTTTAACAAATTAATATTGAAATAGAATACAAAATCTTATTTATTTAAATTAGAAAACATTATTTTATATTAAATTTAAATTTTACATATAAAAGTACATTATATTTTAAATTGTGACGTAAACATTTATTTTATTAAAAATAAAGTATAAATAATATAAAATAAATACATTTTATACATTTTATAATAGGTTCTCATAATAATTTTATTTATTTCAAATTTGCCGCTAAAATATTTGAGCGGGAAAGCTAAATGTAGACCTAGGTCTACAGTCAATTCATATTTTGTTATGCCAATAACTTAAAATTTACATTATATTTTAATTGTTTATTTTTACAATAATAGTTTATATTTTTATATATTTATTAAAATTACTTTTATTACAAAAAGAAACTTTATTTTTAATGATCACTAGTTTTACCAGTCTTTTTCTTATTAAAACACTATTCACAATTTCACTAGTTAACGTTTTAAAATATTTTTTTATTAAAGAAAACGTTATTTTATATTTTGGGTAACTACACTATATATCAGTTCCCCATCGAGACACGGAGTGAACATCTTCACGGAAGCGTACTCGACGGAGGGGGTTTCTTCTGGAAAGTGTACTCTTGAGATTAGGAACCACTGGATAAAGAGTCGTTGTCGTAGTAGGAACATCAGGTGCATCAGAGGTAGGAACATCAGGTACATCGATAGCTTCTACTGTTACCGGAGAATGCGGGACAAAAGTTTCTGCTATGATGTTTTCTTTTTTGTTCATGTGATGTATTGGAGAACGACTACTCTTCGTTTGCTGGTTAAGTAGTAGGAAGAGTCACTTTCGAAGATAGTTGTTATATGTGCATTCTTTGTAGGTTTTACTTGGTATGTTGTTTTTCGTAGGTTGTTTATAACTTCTTTGCAGCAGAAATCCAGAGGGACAAATTGACCGTAAAGCATCCGGTGTAGAATTGCTCCAAAAGACGTCTAGCTGCTGTCCGTTATTTTTTAAGTTGAGGTGAATTCAATTGAGCCAGAAGAATTTAATAAATGAAGTTAGGCTTCTTAAGGAGTACGTGGTTCTTGTGGTATGTGTTCTTGTTGTAAGGACAAGAATCCACGTTGGAATGGAGGGTCCAGAGAAGGTGGGTGGCTTTATTCCTGTAACAGAGATGACTTGCTCTTGAGGTAGCTGGTGGTAGTGAGAAGCCATGAAGACGGGCAGCGTAGTCCTTGTGAAACATCCATAAAGTCCCGATGTTGAAGGGAGTTGGGCTGGTAGGCCCAACTTGTGGTTCAGGAGTGGGTGGTAGGCCGAACTTGTACATGGCCACCCAGTTCACAGTCAGCTGTTCAGTTGTACATAGCCGCTTTGAGGAAAGGGCAAGGGAGGTAGCAGCTTCTTCTTGGGTGTTCGGGGTCCATTGCTCAGTTGTCCAGAAAATCTGAACACACTCGCAGGTTCACCAATTTATGGGGACCCTTTTGGTGAAGGCCGCCTGTGTGGTGATGCCGGTTGGCAGCCTCGACTGTTCCATTAGGCCGGTGGGAGGCTCTTGGTAGCCTCGACTTTTCATAAGGCCTGTGGGAGGCTCTTGGTAGCCTCAGGGAAGAGCAAAGGGAGGTAACAGCAACAGCTTCTTCTTGATCCCTGGATAGTTGTTTCTGAGCCATTTGCTGTGTTAGATAGCCGAGGACATAAAACTGTCAAGCTATCTATTCACAGTTCTTGGAGGTGGCTCTTCTGTGGGACTTCTTTTTTCTATTGGGATTTCATCTTCTTGGTGCGCTGCTGTTCTTCTTCTTCCTTCTGACTGGATTATCTCTATTAGTGTGGATGTAAGGAAAGACTGGTTATCCACTTCGGTTATTTATTTCCCTAATTTTAACAAAATTATTAACAAAGTTACTATTTTTAAAGTTTAACAAATTAATATTAAATAGAATACAAAATCTTATTTATCTAAATTAGAAACATTATTTTATATTAAATTTAAATTAATATAAAAGTACATTATATTTTAAATTGTGACGTAAACATTTATTTTATTAAACATAAAGTATAATATAATATAAAATAAATACATTTATACATTTTATAATAGGTTCTCATAATAATTATTTATTTCAAATTTGCCGCTAAAATATTTGAGCGGGAAAGCTAAATTTAGAACTAGGTCTACAGTCA
>SEYY01008713.1:0-16000 GCA_009176605.1 Armadillidium nasatum | reverse complement strand
GCTTTCGTTATAAAGTGTAATTAACATTTAATTATTTATATCTCTATAATCGAGATTCTAGAATCTAGAGTTATCTTTAAAATTTTAAATTTTATTTTTTTATATATCTGAAAAGTAAGCAATAAAAAATGATTTACATTAATAATGAAAACATGCATAGTTATTAGTAATAAATAATAATGTTGATAACTGCTTTTTCTCAGTATTAATTTAAATTATTAGGTGTAATTGATGAAAGGCCGATTAATCGGTAATAGGCCGATTAATCGGTAATCGCCCACTTGGCTTATCCGTGCACCCCTAATTTTTACCAGTATTAAAAAAAAAAGAAAGATATTTATTTATTTTATTATTATTATTATTATTATTATTATTATTATTATTATTATTATTATTATTATTATTATTATTATTATTATTATTATTATTATTATTATTATTATTATTATTATTATTATCATTTTTAATATAATTAATTTCATTATTGTTACCATTATTAGCTATTATAATAATTATTACTTATTATTATTAGTTTTTATAATTACTATTATTATTGCTTTATCCTTACCTTTTCTTTAAATGAAAATTCTGTTCCTTTATTATTATTTTTATTATTACCATTAACATTACTTGATGAATTGTTCTTTTGAATTTTGTTACTTAAAAATGAATACAGATGAATGATCATCAATATATCTGGAAATTCTTAAAATGACTTGATATTTCTTGTTAGTATTATCTTTGTTCTAATTATTATTATTATTATTGATATCTTTACTAATTTATTATTGTTCATTATATTATATGCATCATTTTTGTATCTTTATGGTTATTAAAATATATTGATGAACTATTTATCAACTAAACTTTGGGGTTCAATGGAAACCAATGTGCATCCCTTAGAAACCCCTTTTCAGAGTAATGTACAACTAACAAATAATTAATATTGTATTTAATCAATAGTATAGGACCTACTGAAACATCGTGAAATTGTAATTGTACTTCGGAATGAAATATAGAAATAGAAAAAGAAATTATTATCATTATTTTATCGTGTTTTAGTTGATTTTTTTTATATATTTAAGTCTATTATTATTATTATTATTATTATTATTATTATTATTATTATTATTATTATTATTATTATTATTATTATTATTATTATTATTATTATTATTATTATTATTATTATTATTATTATCTTATTATTATTATTATTATTATTATTATTATTAATATTCTCTTCTTCTTCTTCTTCTTTTTATTATTATTATTATTATTTTATTATTATTATTATTATTATTATTATTATTATTATTATTATTATTATTATTATTATTATTATTATTATTATTATTATTATTATTATTACTATTATTATTTTAACTATTATTTAGCATTCATTGACATATATGCCTGTTATTATAAAAAACTAGTTAATATTAATGTTAGTATTATTACTATAAAGTAAATTACAAATGCATGGAACACAAACAGCAACCCCGACCCGTGCGTGGTGGTGATGATGTTTCTTTAATGTGAAGCTATTCAGTTGTTTTTGAAATATGAAATAGCTTATATGCTATTTTAGACCTCTCTCTCTCTCTCTCTCTCTCTCTCTCTCTCTCTATATTCTATATATATATATTATATATATATATATATATATATATATATATATATATATATATATATATATATATATATATAATATATATATATATATATATATATATATATATATATATATATATATATATATTATATTATATATTATAATATATATATATATATATATATATATATATATATATATATATATATATATATATATATATTTCGATTTATTGTGTCGACGATTTGGAGGAGTTGTGAAAAGTATTGTCGACCATTTTACCTTAACAAAACAATTTTTCGACGTTTTTTACGAGAAACAAAATTTTGTTAATGGCGTGCCGACAATTTGGACGACTTGACTCGTTTTTCAGTTTGTCCTTTCGACGTTTTGAGCTATTCCCCGAAAGAAGATTTGCAACCAAATGTCACTACGATTTACTGTGACGACGATTTGAACGAGTTTTGAAAAAATTTTGTGAAACCAATTTACTTTAAGAAAATAAAATGTTGAAGCCTAGGACAAGGGATAAGGTCCACGATTTAGACGACTCTGCTCGTTTTTGAAATTGACTGTCAACGTTTGAGCTACTTCCACCTAATCTCAACAGTAATATTATAAATGTATGGATGGCAGCAAATAGTACTCCACTGCAAAAAGGGAGAAGCGGGGTTGAAAATCCCGTCAAGTGGGTCCCTAGAGATCTGCTGTAAAGGACTGAGCTCCTCCCGGTTGGGATTCCATATCCAGCCTGCCATGCTTTCATTCTATAAGTGTAGAAAATAATGAGTCATATTTCAGTGAAAAAAAATTTTAAAAAACTTGAAAAAGGCCTATCAATGTGGAAAAAAAAAATAGGTTTACTGAAAATCAATTTGCAAGACGAATTTATTACCATAGATCTTAAAGAATTTAATAGTCTTGATACAAATATTCCATTTGAAAACTAGAATTTTTGAAAAATGTAAAATTTTTCTTAATGTAAATTTTTTTTATTGAAGTGAACATGTGACGACTCAAAAAAGATTTAAGTTTAAGAATGTGTATTTAAAAAGAGAAGGAGGTCAAGAGAACCTTGAGTAATAATGAAAATAATGAATAATATCATGCAAAGAGAAATTTGTAAAAAAAAAAATAATAAACGTAAAAAAACGTTCTTTTTGCTAAGCAATTTCAAAAATCGGTTTTAGCAAATTTTTAGTGAAATTTCTCAAAAACATCTCTAAGAACTTTTGTAAATCTGCCTTCCCTTCTCTTATTCACTCTGATTTCTCTGTTGATAATACTCTTTCTGAAAAACCAAACCTCTTTAGCCTCCTTTCTTCCTCCAATTCACCATTGAACGATTCCAGCTCATCTCCTCTTACCTCTTCTCTCAGGTGTCCCATGTTATCACCTGGGATTTCACATGATCAGGTGTTTGGGATCCTGACAACTATAAATGTCAGAAGGCCAACGGCCTGGATGGCATTCCTTCCAGTGTTCTGAGAGAGTGTGCGTCTGAGCGGGCGAATGTCTTTGCTCATCTCTACTGTCTATCCCTTAATACCAATATTTTTCCTCGATACTGGAAGTGCTCATATGTTAAGATTTGATAGCCGCTTTGATCTCTCTAACTATCGTCCTATTGCTCTCACTTATGTTCTGCCTAAAATCTTTGAAACTTTCCTTAATTCTCATTTTCTGGATCATCTAAAGTCTAACTCCCTTCTTTCAGATCATCAGTACGGCTTTCGACGTTCGAGGTCTGCTGGTGACATACTCTCCTATCTTACTGATTTATGGTCTGCTCTTACGGATTATTATTATTATGACTTGACATTTTCAAAGCATTTGACCGGGTGTGGTATCCGTTACTACTCTCCAGGCTCCCTTCCTTTGGTTTTCTTCCTCCTCTTTGCTTACTCTTGTCTAGTTTTCTCTTAGATTGTTCCAAATCAGCACTTGTTGATGGTGCGACCTCTTCCTCCTTTTCTTTCAATTGTGGTGTTCCTCAGTGTTCTGTTCTTTCTCTAAATTTATTCTTACTTTTGATTAACGATCTTATTAGTTACAATTCTAATTCTATTCATTCTTATGCTATAACTCGACTGTCCAATCTAATACTCATTTCAAATCTGCTCTATCCTTTTCCATATTTGATTTTCGTCTTCAACTTTCTGACTCAATTTTTGTCGATCTGGACGGGATTTTTCGGTGTGGTCGCCTAAGCTTTGTGAAATTCAACTCTTTAAATACTAAACTTCTTCACATTTCTCTCTCTCTCAAAAACACCTTCAAACTTTCCTATCTCCTTCTACGGCTCTCCCTTCTTACCTGTAAACAACATTAACATTCTTGGCATGAATATAAACAGTAAACAATAAACTAAACTACTTCATATCACTCTCAAAAACACCTTCCAACTCTCCTATCTCCTTCTACAACTCTTCCTTCTTACCTGTAAATTACATTAACATTCTTGGGCTGAATAAACACAATAAACTTTCTTGGAAACCTCATTTCACAAAGAAGCTGGGAATACTGCTCAGATTGCGTGAAATTGTTTATTCTGAACAGTTGCTCCAATTATACAAGGGTCTTATCCACCCCTGTATAGAGTACGGTTCTCACATTAAGGGGGGGGTCTCCGGTTCTACAATTCTTTTGGATAGAGTTGAGTGTAAGGCCAAAAAAGATTAATAACCTATCGGCTTTCTTCAAAATTACTTATCCTACTATCTTTGCGAAGTTTCCTTTGATCACTCTCTCTTTTCTATAGGTACTACAACGGCAGTGGCAAGAGGAAATTGATCTCTCACATTCCCCTATCATTACGTCGTCCAAGAAATAAAAGAAGTGCCTGTGTTTTCGCATGAATTTTTTGTGAACATATTAAACCCCATGCTTGTCCATTTTGGTGCCTCCTTCTTTCCACCCACTTCTGTTTTGTGGAGCTTTCTGTCATCATCTGTTTTTCCTGCTGTATTTAACCTTCCTCTCTTTGACGCAAATGCCTGCGCTCACCTGAGATTTGCGTTAAGTTGGGACTGGGTAGTTCTTCTTTTATTTTATATTTCTATCCTTTCCTAGAAAAGGGCTCGTCCCGTGAGTGGTGATAAATTGAAAAAAAAAATTTCCCAATATTCTTTTTATGAATTCTAATTAGTAGGGTAACTATGATGAATATAATTTTCTGTTTCGAAATAAGCCAGTTTAAAATTTTATTATATTTAAATTTGTTTGTATAAATTTTTTTATTAAACTGGTATAAATGAAAAAACTTAAAAATATATTAAACGCCATTCTAACAGACTACGATGCATCAAAATACATCTTTTTTAATATTCAAACTTAATGAAACATAGAATTATCAAAACATTCTGATAACCCCCTATTTGGCAAGAGTACTATTTTTATCTGACTTTAACACGAAACAGAAAAGGTTCAGGAATCTCCAGAAATTGAGCTCCACAATAATAGAAAGGGAATTTTACAAGATTGCTGTAACTTATTATTAGGTAAGCTTTGCTATTACTTCATCACCTTTAAATTCCTATACTGATGACTCCACGCTTCATTACTCCCTTCAATTTGAAAGACGTCCCTAAAAACAGCAATTAATTGACGCGAAGAAGGTAGCCTTAGACAACTAACTTCTGATCTTTCTTGTATTTCAAAATGGGGAAGAGAAAACATGGTCATATTGTATGCTTCACTCTCTACTAGAGACAACTTACCTCCCAAATATGACATTTTCTTCGAAGACAGATAACTCAAACCTTGGTTTAGCCTTAATATTCTTGGTGTTTCTTTTTCTCCTGAATTTTTTTTTTTTCTTGGAAAAATTGCATTACTCTGTTTCTAAAGTCTTCTGAGAGGTTGAGTGTTCTGAAAAACTTTCAAAATATGTTCTCGCCACCATAGTTGTTTATTCTTTATAGTTGTGTTGTTTGCCTCTGAATAAAGTACGTTTCACACATCTAGAGTGGTTCCACTCATATACTCTCCATGAAAAGGAAGAATCCTGAGCTTTTCGACTTCTAAACTCTTCAGGTCTCAATAACTCTTTGCAGTCTCTTTCTGCATTGTTGCTTCATTCTTTCAATATTATCTCTCATCACGATGGATTCTGATTTTCTGAACTCTCCCGTAACATACCTCCTCCACTGAGAAGGGATTGTGCTATACGTTTTTTCTTAGCACAGTCTCATCCTTTCACATTCCAACTCTCTCACCCAGACACTGACTCAGTCTTTCAAGTACTTTACTAGTAAAGTCTGAAATGCAATCCCTTTATCTGTTTTCCCAACTTTATTTGATTTCACACCTTCCAACTCCGTGTATAAGGATATGTCGAAAAAAACTTGACCAAATATCAAGTGTTTCTTCAATTCTGGAAGAAATACGAAGGCATCTGCTCATTGCCCACCTGAGATATTTTCATTGATCCCTTATCTTTGGTTTTGGTTCAGTATATATATATATATATATATATATATATATATATATATATATATATATATATATATATATATATATATATATATATATATATATATATATATATATATATATATATATAATTTCACAGTATCCAATTATTATATACTGCATGTTTCTGTTCTGTTGTCTATTTTATTTTATATATATATTTTTTTTTTTTGGCAAAATTCCATATTTTCGTAAACCTCTATTTTCTTATATTTTCTTGGTAGAGAGAGAGAGAGAGAGAGAGAGAGAGAGAGAGAGAGAGAGAGAGAGAGAGAGAGAGAGAGAGAGAGAGAGAGAGAGAGAGAGAGAGAGAGAGAGAGAGAGAGAGAAATAAAATTCACTTTATTGGATATCGTAAATCATTTTCCTTTCACTTCATTTTTTAAAGATTTAAAGATATATATATATATATATATATATAATATATATATATATATATATATATATATATATATATATATATATATATATATTATATATATATATATATATATATATATATATATATATACAATTAATTTTATATCTCTTGGCCTACCAAATTCAACTGGAGTTGGGAAAAAACTTATCTTGGTCGAAGGAGTCAGTCATGTCCAGATACACGGCGTTTGAAAGAATGGAAATCAAAGAAAGTTGGGAAAACAGATGAAGGGAGTGTGTTCGAGACTTTACCAGTAAATTATATTGTAAGATTGAGCATAGAAGTTAAGTCTGGGGTTTGAGAGTTGGACAGAGAAAAGATGAGACTGTGCAGAAAAGCGTGTCACACGAACTCTTCTCAATGGAAGAGTTAAGCATAGAGAGATTTCAGAAAAGCAGTGCCCGTTGTAATTGCGATAGTAAAGAGGGAGTGACACAACAATTCGATGGGCAGAAATGGATTGGAGAGAGTTAGTAAGAGCAGGAGAGTTGATGAGACGTAAAGCCAAAGACCCCACCTACTTAAGGAGAGCTATATTAGTGAAACTATCCCAGCTGAGTGAAGCACACTCCAATCAGTGGCCAACAACACCCCAATACAGAGCATCAAGTAGGGTGGCATGAAATAATTATGAAGACGCCTCAGAACACCTAGCCTCTTAGAAGCATGTTTAGAAGATAAGTAATGTGATATCTCCAAGAAAAGTCTCGTGAAAAGGATACGCCAAGAATATTTAGAACAGATAAAAGTTTGAATTGTGTGTTTTCGAAGAAGGCATTATTGTTGTGGAAGATTGTATCGATTGGAAAGGTGAAGGCACTGAGTTTTTGAGGCCTTGAAATTAACCATGTTATTTCTTTCCCAATTTGAAATACGTGAAAGATCAGAGGTTAGTTGCTCGAAGGCTACCCTTTTGAATCTATAAACTTCTGTTGGGAGGACGTCTTTCAAACTGGAATGAGTTATGAAGAGTTGAGTCATCAGTATAGGAATAGATAGGAGATGAGATAATAGAGAGATGGTCATTAATGAAAAATTGAAAAGTGCTGGAGATAGGACAGAACCCTAAGGAACATCACTAATAAAAGATTTAAAGGAAGAACGGTGGCTGTCGGCAACAGCTACTATTAGAAGATAGAGAGAAGATAACAGAGAGAAGGATGGATACCGAAAGAGAGAAGTTCAGAAGATCAGCTTTATGCCAGACTCTATCGAAGGTTTTCGATATGTCCAGCGCCGCAGCAAAGGATTCACCGTAATGCAGGACCAAAGGACCAAGAGTCTGAGAAAATGGAAAGAAGATGATCAGTAGAGCGTTTCCTACGAAAGCCATACTGGCGAACAGAGATAAGATTAGAAGAATTGAGATGTTTCCAAATCTTCCGTTTAAGGATAGATTCAAAAACTTTAGAAAGAGCGGAGGTCAAAGAAATGGGACCCTCTCAATGGAGGGTTTAGAGGGGTTCCCCTTCTTCGGCACAGGCTGAATGAGCGAACGTTTCCAGCAAGAAGGGAAGGTTGAAGTATAAAGACAAAGAGAAAATAGTTGACCAAGGCAGTGTACAAACTCTGAAGCACAAGTTTTGAGAACTACAAGAGGAATACAATCGAGAACATACGCCTTCTTAGTATTAAGCTCAGTTCGAGCAGAAGTAAAATCTTTAGAAAAATTTCCAATTTTAGGCATAAATGAGTTGTAGGGCGTTGAAGGAGGAGGTGTAGCTCCTGAATCGTCTCAGGTTCAAATAGAGACAAATGTTTGAGCAATTACTTCAGACTTAGAAGAAGGTAAAACAACAGTTATGCCGTCGGAAGATACCAAAGAAGAGAAAGAGGAAGAAGCAAAGTTAGAGTTTTAATTTTTTTGCAAAATGCCAGAACGAACATGAAGAAGAACCAGAAATATTATTGAATTTTCTACGTAGAAAAGAGTTTCAGTGTTCCCAATGATATATTTTGGACAATTCCGGGATGAAATATAAGTTGGGTAACTTTCTGGAGTTTGAAGACGATGGTAATCCCTGAAGGCAACATCCCTGCGGCGGATAGCGCGAGAAAAAGCAGAGCTAAGGCAATGCTTGTTAGGTTTAGTAGAAGGGAAAAAATATGGAATGTACTACTCCGTGCCAGAGAGAATCATCTCAATAATGCTTTCAGCACACTTCGAGGGACTCCTCCCACGGAACCAATAATCATTCCACGAGAAATCAAAGAAGTACGACAGCAAGTTCGACTAGCTTGTGGCACCGAAATACCACTAACCTTTCCTTTCAACAGAAGGAATCTTTCCTGTTGTAGACTTGAAAAGATAGAAGAGGATACAGAGATAAGAAAGTGATCGGAGGAACCCAGAAGAGGAAAGAGTTTATCAGTATAAGGAGAAGGATTTTAAATTTAGAAAAATGTCTAGAATGTTGCGTTCATCTCCATGACGATCAGAGATACTAGTTGGGAGCTGCTCCAACTCCTCATGGTCGTTTTGGATAGTTAAATGGAAGGCACGCTCACAATCTCTATGACGAGAATCCGAAGAAAGTCATTGGTGGTGGTGAACATTGAAATCCTATTATATGATGATTTCAGAGGAAGGAGAAGAGAGAATATGCTCTATTTTGGAGTTTAAATAGTCGAAGTATTTAGGATATTAGGAGATAAATAAACAGAACAAATTAATTTAGTAATGGAATGGCAAGAGAGCCTGAGTCATAAAGTGAAAAATTCGGAAGACTATAAATTAGAGACACGAGAATAAACGACATCGTTGCGCACGTATGCACAACAATCGCCTTTGACTGAAAATTGAGAATAGAGACAGTAGGAGGAAACAGAAAAGGGTTTGGTATTAGAACGGTCAAACATAAGTTTTGGCCAAGAGGAAGAGGGAAGGTCTAGAAAAAGAGAGGTGATGTTCAACAAAGTTGAAAATTGGAGTGTAAACCGCGAATGTTGCAAAAATTAATTGAAAAAAAGATATAGCCTCGGGACAACCCGGCTACAGAGTTTTGGTGGCACTAACCCCATCACCGGAGGCCACCAACTCCCAAGTGGTGACTGGGAAAAGGGTGGCTTAGGGACTTCTAAGAAGCTGCTATTGTTGACACCATCATAATAAATTTGCTTTCTTAATTAAAAAGAGTGTGTTCCTGTAATAGTGTTTTATATGTGTAGAGGAGAGCCTACTCCTTGAAGAAGAAGGTGAAGATGAGTGCGAAAAGGAGAGACCATTTGGCGCCGGGATGAAATGGGAAGTACCCTTGAAATCCCATATACCCAATAGGGGGTAACCTCATTGCATCGGAAGCGCTATTTCCCTCCACCGTATATATATATATATATATATATATATATATATATATATATATATATATATATATATATATATATATATATATATATATATATATATAATATATATAATATATATATATATATATATATATATATATGGGTGGTTGTGTGAGTCTTCGATCCCTAACCTGGTGATCTTTACCTCTCACTTAAAGGGTCATAACTCCAAGGACAAATCAAAAGGTAATCACAATTTGACTTTATTGGAACACTTTATTCTATGCCTAATATATATGTATCTTTCGTTGTAAATTAAAAAAGTCCAATATACTTTTTTTTTTAATCTAAATTTGAATATACAAAGATTTCTATTATTATCATTGTTATTATGAGAATCTATCAAGGGGTGTGTAAAATAATCTTAAAAAAAAGAAATAAAATAAAATTTATTTTTAAAACAATTTAGCGAAATATTTAATTTTCCTATTTGGTTACATATTTTTCTTAACAGTAAATAAATTTTTTTTTGCAATTTAAAATCTTATAATTTTTAAGGCAAACTATTATTGTTACATAAACGGAGTTACTACATTACTTCCCACGCCATAAACGGAGTGATATGTTAAAGCTTTCATATATATATATATATATATATATATATATATATATATATATAATATATATATATATATATATATATATATATATATATATATATATATATATATAATATATATATATATATATATATATATATATATATATATATATATATATATATATATATATATATATATATATATATATATATATATATAACTTAAGGAAATTCAACATATATTCAACTAAGGAAAAAATTTATAACGAAAGGCAAACATAGTACTAACCATCATTTAAATGTATTTAAATGTATGCATATATGGGTAAGTTTATAAGCGTACGCAAATATACAAAACATGTAAATGTGGAAAATGTAGATAATGATAAATATACACATTCAAATAAAAGATTATCTGCATATATCCGCTGATATAGTCATACATGCAAATATATGAATGTTTCAAAAATATAAAAATAAAAAAACACAAAAACAGATATACGATGAAATATAAATTTTCTTTCACAAAAATTTAAAGGTAACTAATTTATATTAGCTTTTATCACTTTATTTTATTTTATTTTTGGCACTTTATTTTATTTTTAGTATATCACTTTTCATTTTATTTTTAGTACTTATTCGATTTTATTTGTTTAATTATTTATTTAAACACTGTATATTGAAATGAATTTTTACATTAGTAATTCCATCTAGAAGTTGAATTTTGAAGTATCGATCCATTCGTTGAAGAGCGTTGAAATGACCAGAATATTGTGTTTCCAGACTTCTGTGAATGAAATCGACCTGATGAAAGATATGTGAAAGAAAATTGACTGTTTTTTGATTGGTTGATTGAAGAAGAGTAAACCGATGACATTAATTGTTATGGAGGAGATTCGGGAAAAAATCATCTGCCACGATGTTATGCTCAACTCTTAAATTTTCTGAAAGGATGTAAGAGTTCTTATAGATAATTACTTCGGTGAGAGGTGTTGGAAGTTTGAATCTTCGATTGGAGAAAGATGAACAAGTTTTGATGCGAGAATACAGTGATGGTGTCTTGTGCGCCCCAATTTGTACTTACGTGGCACTGTATGCGATTGATTCTTCATTCTATCAAGGTTGTCTATTTACATATGCTACAATATGTGTGAAGTCCTCCATTTATTCTGACATACTACTATATCCTAATGGCGATTAATTCTTCTGTTTACCAGTCCACATATTGCTTCAGTGGAATGAGCCTCCCAATTGTTTATAAATGTTTTACAGTAAATGGGCAAGTGTTACTCGTTTTTTAACCGAAGAATGCAAGGAAGAACTAAGCTTCTAAATTGTGGAACCAGAAACTAACAGTAGCCTCTAAAAATAAATTAACTTTAACTCTTACCCCTGCCAAAGTATCTTGATTCAACAAAAGACTCGGAGAGAACGCTTCCTTAGTTTGGTGAGTGAGATTTGAACCCAGATATGGAGGTTTTATTCGTCGTTTTTCCCATTATATCTAGAATGGGTTGATATTCATTTTCGTACAGGCTTCGGATACATTGAAAATCTAAATAACCTAATTGCTAACTTAGTTGAAGTCAGCCAATCAACTCTCACTTTCAGGGACAAAACTTCAAGAACAAATCAAAAAGTAATCACAATTTGACTTAATTAGAACAATTTTTGAAACACATTTTTACAATTTCTAAAAGCCTAATATCAGAGGTGGGCATATTCGCAAATGAGAGCGCAAAGCGCAAAAGCGCAATTTGCCTTTGGGTAAAAAATTTGCGCTTTTGCGTTTGTGCTAAATTTCGAAAATGTGCGCTTTTGCATTTTGCGTTCAACAACTTTTTCAAGAGCGCAAAAGCGCAAATTTGCGCTCTATCTAAATAATTTGCGCAAGTTTTTTGCAAATAGAGCTTACCAATTTGCGCTTTTAATTTTTTTTTTTTTAATTAAAAAAAAATTTGGGCTTCTATTTCAGTTTCTTTCTTTTTTAATCATCCAAATTTTATTACTTTTATGAGGTACAAGGTAATTAAAAGTTAAAAATTAAACTTAGGATGCCGATATATAAAAAAATATCGATATGTCTATAATTGATATTTTAAAAAATTTCAAATTGCCCTCGATACTATCGGTTTAAAAAATAATTATAGTATATATATATATATATATATATATATATATATATATATATATATTATATATATATATATATATATATATATATATATATATATATATATATATATATATATATATATATATATATATATATATATATATATATATATATATATATATATAATATATTATATTTATTTATATAGAATATATATTAAAAAAAAAAATTAAAAATATATTAGAATGATTTAAATATAAATATATTTAAACATGTTTCTCGTATCATATCGGAAGAGTTACTTAAACATACCCATATATTAACTTAAAAAAATTTGTATTTTAGCTTAAATATATTGGAATATTTAACTTAGTATACTTACATATTCATTTTAGTAGAGTGTATTTTAGCTCAAATATATTGGAATATTTAACTTAGTATACTTATATATTCAATTTAGTAGAGTGTATTTTAGCTCAAATATATTTTTGTTTGCCCTAATATATTAAGAAGTTTAACTTACTCTTCACATATATTTAATTTAAATCTTTTTCCTATAATATATATATATATATATATATATATATATATATATATATATATATATATATATATATATATATATATATATATATATATATATATATATATATATATATATATATATATATATATATATATATATATACATAGAGAGAGAGAGAGAGAGAGAGAGAGAGAGAGAGAGAGAGAGAGAGAGAGAGAGAGAGAGAGAGAGAGTTAATAAAACCAAATTTCTTTTTAAACATTTAATTGGTAAAAAAGTAAATATACAGCTATCATTGATTAAAAAATAAATTTACAGGACGGGGAGATAGATTCCGGTCAAAAATTACTTTAAATTTAAGTGTAAAACTATGTAGGATAAAACATGCTCATCAAAGTAATCTGCTTGCATAACTTTAATTAAGAATATAAAATCTGTACCTGAAACAAAATTAATTACGTATCTGAACAAACTACGGAAATGGATTTTCACTCGAACCTAGAAAAAACTAATATAAACACAAGTTTTGAAATTAACAACATTTCAAACAGCCTAAGTACATGACAATCACACCATTTAATAATATATTTATAATTTCAATAAACAATGATTTTCAGTGCTATTTACATATTTTCAATAAAATTGTGTCTAGACATTTTTCGCATGTTGAAGTATTCATGTCTAACAGTTATATTCTTTGGAAAATGAACTCTTACTTTTTATATTACAAATTTGCCTTGACTGATGATGCTTTATTTCAAATCTCAAACATAGCCCAAAGATTAACTAATGAACCCAGTTCATTTAAGACATATAAAGGGAGTATCACAATATGTGGGACACACTCGGACAGTGGACAATGGGCATCTACACAATGAGAATTATTTTTAAATAAAAGTGTATGCCCTACTAGCGATACTTTGTTAGATACAGGGTGTTAAAGTTAACAAGTTGATTACTTTAATTTTTTTTATGTATTAATAAAGTTTGATTTATGATAGCAGATACAATTTTGAATTATAAAACTATAGACAGTAATAATGAAATGAAAAAAAGTAAATGAAAAACTAAAAACAAAAAACTACAGACAGTAATAAGGAAATGAAAAAAAAGTAAATAAAAAAATAAAAACAATGTTTTGTGAAAATGCTTTTGATCATTTTTATTATTATTTCGGTTGTATTTTCATTTCCTTTCATATTACTATCTACAGTTTTATAATAGCCTATGGTATCTATTACCATAAAACCAACACTGTATGGGCATGACTCTAAATCCAACTTCATATATAAAAAATTAAAGAAATCTGTATGTTAACTAACTTTAAAATCCTGTTTCAAACTATGGCTTATAACATATGTTTATACGGACTTTTTCTGGGTAGATATCGCCTGTCCACTGATAAAGTGGGTCCCCCATATTACGATCTTTCCTGTACATGGTGATGATTTTAAGTACTAATGAGAAATATTTATAATGGTATTTGAACTGTACAAAATTTGAGATATATCAAAATAACACACGCCTTCCAAAAAAGTGTGCATGATATCAAAATAAATATCAACCGCATGAAAACGATGTCAATTAAAAACATTTACTCTTAACCCCAGTTGCTGCAACAATATTTAATACGAGATCAGTTACAATTTCATAATTAAGAAGTAAATAACCACATTCTAGTGCATTTTATTATTTTTAGCTTTGCACAACCAACACTCTACAACAAGATCTAGTGTTATTAAAGCTTTCAATAAACCCTAAAATGGAATGCAATCCAAAATTATTACCAATAATTAACTCTAAAATAAAATGTACTTTTTTCCTATTTGTTCCCTTTGTTACATTTATTCCAGTTTCTTTTAAACTGAAGAGTTGGAAAAAAAACAACTTTCAAGTTGAGAATATAAATTTGGTTATTTCTTTAACTTGCGAAATAATATAAAAGAGCAAAGCAAAATGAATCCATAAACACATTTCTTCCACTAAACACTTATATTCATGCCGATATTTTAATAATCAATAACTGATAATAACTTATCAGAACTCCAATTTCCAAAACTTAAAAGAAAGTGGAAATTAGATAAAAAAATAAATAAAAATATTACAAACTTTCTCTAATATAATGAATCAAATAAATGAATATCTCAAACTGCCAAACTGCAATTATTGTGATAAATGGTCACAGAGATAAAACCTCACCAAATATATACATATTTATTACAGTAAAACACTTAGTGGTGGCAACATGTAGATTTAAAAAAAAAAAAAAAAAAAACCATGAAAAGTTATAAAGATTAGGTTGTGCTTCACACTGAAGAGTTTCGTTCCTTTTTCTTGGGTCACTGTCTTCCTCAGTTTCCTTTATTCCTATACTTGTCACCCCGTTTTCAAATAGCAAAACGAGAAGAGTTTTCTGAAAAAAAAGTAAACCATTTACATTTTTAAGGGACAGATCAATATTAAATTTGGTTATTTATTTTTTTTAATTGAATTGCAAGGAAATATGAATTTCTTACACTGAACACTAATTTTCATACCTATACTCCAATGAATAATTAATATATATAACTGACAACTTAAAACACTATCAAAACTCCATTTTCGAAAATTTTCAAATGAGGAAATTAGAAAATAAAAAAAAAAAATTTAAATATTACAAACTTTTCACACCTAAACCACTCGCACACAAGTATGTTATCTAGTGGCATTGTTATATAAACATTAATTTTAAATTCTGGGAATAGCTTTTACCACAATTCTCAAAAAACTTTTATTGAAATCCATCCAATCAAAGAGTCTCTGTCATGAATCCGATCAACAGGTAATCATATTTTAACCTTTCACCTAACATAACAATATCTAAAACAATTGTAATGTTTACACATTCTACAAGAGTATATCCACTATATGATTGGTCCTTTAGTTTGGGGGGAGTTCAACCAACAGACCCTAGGATTTTTTTT
>SEYY01008712.1:15000-18248 GCA_009176605.1 Armadillidium nasatum | reverse complement strand
CCTATGGGTTCACACAAAATTTATGTGCAGACGATGCACCCCTTGTGCTACGAGACCTTCGCAAAGGCGGAGGTATGACAGTGGATAGTTCCCTCGAGAACTTGCCTCTGAAGTGCCTATAAAAAAGAGACAAGGCATCAACGTCACGTTGCAAAGATAAAGGGTCAAGTGAACTAGAAAAAACGGAACAATTTCTAAATGTTTTAGTCTTTGACTCAACCTTATACCAAAGACGAGTGAAACCTGAGCCACCCCAAATATGAGAGCAGTACTCCATACAAGGGCAGATGAGGCCCTTGTATAATTGGATAACTGATAAGAAAAAAATCTCGGAGTAAACAGACTCCACCTTCTTTGAGGCAGCCTAGCAACCATATGAGTGAGTTTCCAAGACTTTTTTTTTTTATTTAATGAAGTCAAAGATGTTATTTATTACAGTGAGACAGGAGACCATAAAGGATAGGAAAGTTAGGAGGTGTTTTGAATTTCACAAGGTTGAGATATCACACTGGGAATTTCTATCCAGATATGCAAGAATTGAATCGGAAAGATGCAGACGAGAGGCAACTCTAGATGCAAAGAGGACAATTTAAATGAAGAATAAGGTGAGACATCGGCATTGAATGGAAGGGTTGATGAGTAGCTGAGATCACTAATGAAAGTAGAAGGAGATATCAAGTAGAACTGAGGAGACCACTATGAAAAAGAATAAATAAGAAGTGACGAATCAGCATAATATATACATATTATATATAATATATATATATATATATAATTATATATATTATATATCATATTTTATATATATTATATAATATATTATATTGTTATATATATATAAGTATATATATTATATATATATAATATATATATATATATAATTTATATATATAATATATATATTATAATATATTTATATATATATATTCTATATTAAATTATATATATATATATATTATATATATAATAAATATATATTATATTATATTATATATATAATTTGATATATATATATATTTATATATATATTTATTTATATTATATATATAATATATATATATATATATATATATATAAATATACGTGCTCAAAAAAAAAAACGCATTTTAAATTTTAAATTGTTATTACAATTTAGCAATTGTCTATTATTTTGTTTTATATTTGTATTAAATTAAAAAATTAATTTATTTATTTTTGAGTTTTTTTTTTTTTTTTTTTTTTTTTTTTAAAAATTTTTTTTTTTTTTTTTTTTTTTTTTTTTTTTTTTTTTTTTTTTTTTTTTTTTTTTTTTTTTTAAGAAATAATTCTTATTAAACATTATCAAAGGAAAAGTACGGCAGATGAAATTATTTCATGAATTCCCTCAAAAGGATGGACTTTAGGGGGTTTAGACAATCTGCTAAAGAAAATTGATAAAACTGCAATCATTAAACGAAAAGCAGGAAGAGTGCGTTTCAAGACGACTAAAAGCGAAAATAACATCAATGAGGTTTCACAAAGAATTATCAGTCCAATATATATATTATGTATAATAGTATATATATAATATAAATATATTAAATGTATATATATATATAATTTACTATAAAAATTATAATATATATATAACTATAAAAAATTACATGTTTAAATATTTCATAATAAAATTTTATTGCTAATGTCAAACTTCTACTACTCCTGCTTCTGCTAGTACAACAACTATAATTCTTATATACAGCGCTACTTAAATAATAATAATAATAAAATAATATAATAATAATAATAATAATAATATTAATAATAGTAAAATAATAAAATAATAAATATAATATTAATATAAATAATAATAATAGTTTTTTTTTTTTTTATTTTAAAATATTAATATTTTTAATAATTTTAAAATAATAATAATGATACTACTACTACTACTATAATAATAATAATAATAATAATAATACTATACTATACTAACTAATAATAATAATAATAATAACTCATCAATGCTTTTATAATACTTTCAAGGGCCAAATTCAATGTGCGGAATTTTTGCATAAAAGAGAAACATTTAAATTTTTTAAAGAAAGAACGGCGAACCAATCGACAGTAAATTATCACGTGATAAAATCAATTTTTTTTTCTCTCTCTCTCCAGGTTACATTCATTTTTCTTTTAAAAAATATAAAAATTTTATTATTTATTATTATTATTATTATTATTATTATTATTATTATTATTATTATTATTATTATTATTATTATTATTATTATTATTATTATTATTATTATTATTATTATTATTATTATTATTATTATTATTATTATTTCTCTTTAATTGATCAGAGAAATTATGTGGCAATATAAAAAAGTTATGTAATTTAATTTCTTTTTTCTTTTTTTTAATTAAAGTGTAATTTCATTTGGCAAATATTTTTGGTCTGTGAAGCTTTCACATTTACACTAACCTGCCAGAGTTCTAAATGGGTTTAAAAGACCCAACTAAGTTTTTTTTTTTATTTTATTTTATTTATTTATTTATTTATTTTATTTTTTTTTTTTTTTAAATATGTAGAGACATACCAAATGGCGACGTGACAAAGCATTATTTTGCATTATATTCAATCTTTTAACTTAGTATTATTTATTTGTTCTCTTAAACAATAAATGAATCAATGATAGAAAATTTTCAACTTAATTAAGGTTATTTTGATACACCACAATTTGCAAAGCAGTCTTAAACTTGTTTTTTTTTTACAGATTACCGCCACTCACGGGCAGAGCCCTTTTCAAGGAGGAGGCATAGGCACATACAAAAGGAAAACCAGGAAGAAAACTCACGAACCTAACGTGGTCACAGACGGAAGCCTTGAAGAGAGGAAGATTAAATACAGGAAAAAAATAAGAGATGATGGTAGAGAGTTTCACAGAACAGAGGTGGCTGGAAAGAAGGAGTCACTACAACAGGCAAGCCTGGGGTCTCCAGTATCCACACAAAATTCGTGTGAAAGCAAGGTACTCCTTGTGCAACGAGGACGACGCAATGGCTTAAGAATGCGAGAGGTCAATTCCCTCAAACACCTGCCATTGTAGTACCTATAGAAAAGAGATAGTGAGCCAACGTCACGTCGCTGAGATAGAGGGTCAGGAGATTTTGAAAGTAGGGTGCAGTTTATTAATCTTTTAGCTTTAGACAAAACTTATCCAGAAGAGTGGAGGAACCGGAACCCCACCAAATGTGAGAACAGTATTCCATACAAGGGCGAATAAACCGTA
>SEYY01008711.1:35000-40000 GCA_009176605.1 Armadillidium nasatum | reverse complement strand
TGTGATATCAATAATTTTTTTGTAATCCACTAATAATAAATATATGGTAATTAAAATGATAGTTTTATCGTTCGCTACCACAGAACATCCTGTGGCAGATATATCTGATGCCGAACTGCTAGCATTCCCCTCTCAAAACTCTTCCTATAATGAGAAAAAATTCCACGTCATAAGATTAGTCTGTTCCTTATTTTCTTATTCAAATGTCTTTCAATATGGCATCATTATTTCACTATAATAATTGTTATTTTACTTCATGAAATCCTTAATTAATTAACTAGTAAAGTAGAAGCATCAATGTTTATGACAAAGATTCAGTTTCTATAATGAGTCTATGAAAGAGAATACCAAAATCATTACAGATTCTTTATTTACCACAGGAGGGGAGGCGAAGAGTGGTGTCAACTCCATTACAATATATATATATATATATATATATATATATATATATATATATATATTATATATATATATATATATATATATATATATATATATATAAGCCAAAAAAGCTTTTAAATTGCATTTGCATGCAAGCATGAATATACGGAGGGGAAATGACTCCATTTATAAGGCCTTAATTTTTATGAAGCGTTAATACTAAAAAAGCGCGCCAAAACCAATTCATTGTTAATACGAAAAATGCGCGCCAAAACCAATTCATCGGTAACAGCTTTCTTTTATGGAGCTTTTGATTTGCATTATTTTTATGGATCTTGCTTGTAATATGGTTCATAAATAATTACACATATATATATATATATATATATATATATATATATATATATATATATATATATATATATATATATATATATATATATATATATATATATATATATATATATATATATATATATATATATATATATATATATATATATATATATATATATATATATATATATATATATATATATATATATATATATATATATATATATATATATATATATATATATATATATATATATATATATATATATATATATATATATATATATATATATATATATATATAACCGTGTAAAATTTTAGACAGTAAAACACCCCACAGGAAATAAAAACAGAAAATAAAATTGGAGCAAGGCTTTCGAAGGGATAGCCACCCTTCCTCTTTCAGGCTCTAGTTTATTATTAAAAGATTTTTTTAAAAACAAAAAGGCATAAAAATAATTGGTTGGTTGTTTAAATAAAATTGTTAAAACCTTTAAGAAAACTTGAAAATTTTGAAAAATTTTTAACAATATGATTCGTAAAATCATCTAATAAAACATTATTATGAACATTAAAATTATTTACATTTTTAATTAAAAAGGATTCTATAAATTGTCTTTTATTTACATTATCTTCTTTAAGCAACTTCATCTCCTCCAGTCCAATTCTATGATTATTCGATATCCGATGCCTATGTAAAGCAGAATTTTCATCTCCAACTTGAAGCGAATATTTATGTTGGTATTTTCTTCTTTTAAAATCCACCGTCTCACCAATATAAACACTATCGCAATCTTTGCAAGGAACCTGATAAACACCTGCATTATGTTCGTCCTTTTTTATCGAGATTTTTTGTCTATGAAAAAACTTTTTAATATTCGTTGGGACACTCGACACCAACAAAAACTCTCTTGGTAAAAATTTCTTAATGTTGGTAGTGTCAGTGGGTACGTTCAATATAAACTTATATATATATATATATATATATATATATATATATATATATATATATATATATATATATATATATATATATATATATATATATATATATATATATATATATATATATATATATATATATATATATATATATATATATATATATATATATATATATATATATATATATATATATATATATATATATATATATATATATATATATATATATATATATATATATATATATATATATATATATATATATATATATATTGACAATATAAACATTCTTGGCCTTCCACATAAACAAAAACATGTCTTGGAAACCTCACATCACAATGATTGTTAGGACAACTTCAAAGAAACTGGGAGTTCTGCTTACGATGCGAGAATTGTTTCCTTCTTATCAGTTATTCCAATTATATAAGGGCCTCATCGACCCTTGTAAGGAGTACTGCGCTCATATCTGGGGTGGTTAAGGTTGCACCCATCTTTGGATAGGGTTGAGTCAAAGACTAAAAGACTAATAAACTGTTCCGATGTTTATAATTCACTTGACCCTTTATCATTGCGGCGTGACTTTGGTATCTTGTCTCTTTTCTGTAGGTACTACAGCGGCAAATGCTCGAGAGAAAAGTCCACTTCTATACCTCCACCTTAACGGCGTCCTCGTAGCACTAGGGGTAAATTTGCTGCATATAAATTTTGTGTGAACATAATCAACTCCAGGCTTGTCCGCTACGATTCCTCCTTCTTTCCAGTCACCTCTGTTTTGTGGAATTCTCTCCTATCTCCTGTGATTCCTGCTGAAATTAATCTCCATTACTTTAAAGCCTCACGTCTGTGTTAACCTACGAAATTCGCTTTAGGTGGGATTTGTGGGTTGTTTAAATTTTTTTTTTATTTGCTCTAACACCCCCTCCTTGAATATGAATGGAGCTCTACCCGTGAGCGGTAGTCATGTGTAAAAAATATCCCTACTGACTCAGCACATTGCAGTAGGAAGGATCTCGTTTGCCTACTGCAATTAGGGAATTGATTAAATTGTCTAATTAAGAAGAGTGGACAATGCCTTGTTACGCTTGTTTATAAATTATGGATACTCTTGATTGTGGTTTAGTCCACCTCATATATATATATATATATATATATATATATATATATATATATATATATATATATATATATATATATATATATATATATATATATATATATATATATAGAAGCATACAGTATAAGATATATAAATTACATTTTTTGAAGTCATCAACTGAGATGAACTCGCCTCTTTATTGCCATTTTTTTGAGATTTTCTTTTTATGCAAAGTAAAAAAAAAAAAAGTAAAAAAAAAAAAAAAAAAAAAAAATGGCGATTCTCATCAGATATGCAGATTCTCAAATTACTTTCGCCTTTAGACTCTTATAGGTGAGATGAAGAGATTGTTTTTTTCATCAGATTGAAGAGAAGTATATTTATTATAAATCTAATTATAAATCTAAATTCAATTTATATTATAAAATAAATATTCAATACAAATTTAATTATAAAAGGAAAAAAAGATGAAGAGATTTTTTTTTGTCAGATTTGAAGAGAAGTATATTTAACGAATTTAATTATAAATATAATTATAATTTATATGGTAAATAAATATTCAATACAAATTTAATAATAAACCAAATTTTAATCAATATAATAATTAATATCTTCAGAATTATAAATCTAATTATCTAAATATAAATACAATTTATAAGATAAATATTCACTACAAATTTAATTATAAACCTAATTTTAACCAATATAATTATTAAAATTTACAACATTATAAATCTAATTATAAATCTACATATAAACAATTTGAAAATAAATTTTCATTATAAATTTAATTTTAAAATTAAATTTAATCAATATAATAATTAATATTGATTATAAATCTAAATATAATTTGCATGATAAATAAATATTTATTACAAATTTAATTATAATTTAAAATTTAACCAATATAATAATATTCATTGCAAATTTAATTTTAATTTTAAATTTAACCAATAAAATAATTAATATTCATTATAAATCTAATTATAAATCTAAATATAACATATATGATAGACAAATATTCATTAAAATTTTAATTATAAATCTAAATATAACCAATATAATTGTTTATTTTTATTGTAAATCTAATTATAAATCTAAATATAATATTTTGATATTAAATATTCATTACAGATTTAATTATCAATTTAAATTTTACTTATATAATAATTAATATTCATTATGAATCTAAATATAACTTATATGATAAATGAATATTCATTACAGTTTTAATTATAAATATTCATTACAGTTTTAATTATAAATATTCATTAATGTTTTAATTAAAAATATTCATTACAGTTTTAAAAATAAATATTTATTACAGTTTTAATTATAAATATTCATTCCAGTTTTAATTATAAATATTCATTACAGTTTTAATTATAAATCTAAATTTAGCCAATATAATTAATATTCTTTATAATTCTAGTTATAAATCTAAATATAATCAATAAAGTAATAAATATTTATTTTAAATCTAATTCAAAATAAAATCTAGTTAAAATATAAATATAATCAATTTAACAATAAATATTAAATATAAATTTAATCATAAACCTAAATATAATAATTATTATTCATTATATATGCTTTAATAAATCTAAATTTAATCCTAGGATCCGCCGTACCTTTGCTACTCTGTTTATATGAAGCTCCACCCACTTTTGTTCGACCGCCGTACCTTTGCTACTCTGTTTATATGAAGCTCCACCCACTTTTGTTCGACCGCCGTACCTTTGCTACTCTGTTTATATGAAGCTCCACCCACTTTTGTTCGACCGCCGTACCTTTGCTACTCTGTTTACATGAAGCTCCACCCACTTTTGTTCGACCACCGTATCTTTACTATTTTTTATATGAAACTACGCCCACATTCGAGAAATAACAAAGTTTTTTTTTACCTTTTTTATAGTGTAATTATTTTTAATTTCCATTTATTCTTATGTTCAATATAGTTTAAATTTTAAAATATTCATTATTTTGCTGTTTCTTAAACTCGTTATGAATTTCATACAATAAACGTAGCTTAATGTACGGCCATTTAAATCTAGTTCTAAATTTAAATTTTTAAAAATCTAATAAGTTACTATATATATATATATATATATATATATATATATATATATATATATATATATATATATATATAATATATATATATATATATATATATATATATATATATATATATATATATATATATATATATATATATATATATATATATATATATATATAT
>SEYY01008711.1:22500-27500 GCA_009176605.1 Armadillidium nasatum | reverse complement strand
ATATATATATATATATATATATATATATATATATATATATATATATATATATATATATATATATATATATATATATATATATATATATATATATATATATATATATATATATATATATATATATATATATATATATATATATATATATATATATATATATATATATATATATATATATATATATATATAAAGTAAAAATTGAAACTCTGAGTAATGAATTAGACCTACAAAGAAGCGATGATTGAATTAATTGAAAGCAAATTATTGAATTAAGGTTTAAAAAAAAATACAAAAAATAAAATAAAATATAAAAAAATTAAAAATTAAAAAAAAAAAATGAAAATAAAAAATGGAAGCTCGATTTTAATTTAATTTTTGGTTCTAAAAATGATAATAATTATATCGGACAAAATGAATTTAAAAGTTCTCTAAATATAGCTCACTTGTATTTAAAATTAGTTTTTTGTATTAATAGGAAAAGCTAATAATAAAACAAATATTCTTTTTTATTTATAAACAAAATTAGGAATTTATTTTTGAATTTGTTATTAATTTTTCACTTTATATTTCTCTCTCTCTCTCTCTCTCTCTCTCTCTCTCTCTCTCTCTCTCTCTCTCTCTCTCTCTCTCTCTCTCTCTCTCTCTCTCTCTCTCTCTCTCTCTCTCTGATTTTACTTTTGAAATTTAATAATTTCTCACTTTATTTTTTTCTCTCTATCTGTCTATCTATATATTTATCTATCTATCAATCTATCTATCTCTCTCTCTCTCTCTCTCTCTCTCTCTCTCTCTATATATATATATATATATATATATATATATATATATATATATATATATATATATATATATATATATATATATATATATATATATATTGAACTATCAATAAAAAATATTATTCATAAAGGTTATAAGGTTCACAGTCAATATATTTCACCTGGAAGTGAAACAGAGACAGTACTATTTGATATTCACCAATCGATTTCTTTTAAATATTAGATCTCGTAAATAAACATGACGTTAATTCTATGTTTTGGCGCGAAAGAGATCCATTTTCGCGCGCTTTTTTTTCTCCAAATTGTATTGTTGAAAGAGTGGAATTTATGACACAGGGTGAGGAAAAAGTGTTCTCTAATGAATAATGTTGGATGAAAAATATTAAGTTTTTTTTTTATTATAATAATCAATAAAATAATCAATAAAAATAAATACCATAATTTCTACCTTTATTTAGAAATTATAATTATAAATATAATTATAATTATAAATAATTTCTTAAATTTAAACCAATCGATTTATTTATGAAAAATTTTATTAACTAATGATTTAAAGAAAAATGAAAAGAAATATAGATGATATTATAAAAATAATTAAATAATTTAGAATAGTGTTAGAAATAATGAATTACCTTTTTAGTCAAATCACACACACACACACACACACACACACACACACACACACACACACACACACACACATACATATATATATATATATATATATATATATATATATATATATATATATATATATATATATATATACATATATATATATATTATATATATATATATATATATATATATATATATATATATATATATATATATATAATATATATATATATATATATATAATATATAATATATATATATATATAAGTATACGGTATCGGTATCGGTATCGGCAAAATTTGTATAAGAGTAAATATCGGTATCGGTAGTGGTATCGGTAGTATCGGCAAGTATCGGCATATTTTCAGGTATCGGGTATATCGGCTTCGGGAATTTTTAGGTATCGGTACGGTATCGGTATCGGTAAAAATTTTGGTATCCATCCCATATACAATATATATATATATATATATATATATATATATTATATATATATATATATATATATATATATATATATATATATATATATATATATATATATATATATAAATATATCCACAAGCAGGATGGAACCATTAATAACCACAACAAAAATAAAAAATGAAAAATGATGCAAAAAAGAATAAGAAGATGATGTGATGGAAAAAGAACGAGACAAAGAAAACAACAACATTAATTTTAAAAATAGTTACAATAATCTATAATCAAATATGCTCCAAAATATACAGGACTGAAATTAAAAGACAAAATTATTTGGTTGTTATCTTAAAAGAAAATACCATGCACAGTATTGTATTGGTGAATTACGACGGATTCTCACAGTTAAACACATACTCTTCTAACATTCCTCACAAGTAGAAATCAAGTGGTGTAAGATTGAGGGAATGAGATGGGTATGGAAAGTCAGTACAGCTTAAAATCACTCATCCTAGAAAGGTTCTCTAAAACATGGCTATAGATTCTCGTGCGGTGCAGATTGTCTCTTCGTTCTATTGATACAACTGTCTATTTATGTTCAGACCCCGTGCGCGATAGAACTTTCTCAAATCCTGCAGAAATGGTCTGATCAACATGTTCTTGTAACGATCTTGGTTGATGGTAAGAGCACTGCCTTCTTCACCTTGAATGAAATAAGGTTCCAAAATACCGTGAGCTGAGACAGTAAACCATAGCCCTATGTGACGATTTCTGAACGAAAATATCTGGCCTGTTAAAATCAAGGAAGTCTGTATGTGATTTCATTGATGAACCACAAATTCCTTAAGAAAACGGGATCATCGTACACCATGGTAAAAAATGTTCCACAATACACCAACCACAAATGCATTTCAGATTCTGTCAACTTCTGTCCAAGATGAATTCTGTAGAATATCCTCCTAAGGCATTAAAAATTCTGGGAATGGAAGTAACTCTCACGTTCAGTATTTTTGGATGTTCGTATTAGACTTCTTCGGGGCAACTGAAGGACCTGCTGGAGAAAACCCTCATGGTTCTCATTTGTCGTAACGGTTACTGGTCGACCTGACCTACCGTTTCGTTGACATAGTTCACTACCAAACAGGCGAAATTTCGCAACAATAGACAACATAACTGTGTTACTTGGTACTATTCTATGAAATCTCTCCCTGAATTGTTCTGAAACCCTTTTCAAACTCGGTCCGGATATATATTAGCGAAAACAATACTCAAACATGAATTTCTTTTCATTCATTGAGAGACCCATTTCCAACAACATCTGCACACTACAACTTCCTTAACACAAGTGGGAACACGTTAGAGATTTGCCAGTTACAGTACTGTATCTTTTGGCGCATACTCAATAAACCGTGACAATAAAAACAGTAACAAGAAAAAGAAACACAAAATGAATCATGGGTAATATCAAAAGCAAACAAAACGAATAAGAACAACAAAAATACTAAAACTATAATAGCATTAACAACAATAAGAACAAAAACAACAATAAAAATTAAAACGTCCACAACTATGAAAACAATAGTAATACTAATAACACAAAACTAAGAGCAGCATAAATAATAACAGCAATATTAATAAAAATAATCTTGATTAAAACTAGAAAAATAAATATTTAAAACATTGAAAATATAATTTTTCATAAATTTTGTAATTAGTAAATCCATTAACTTTTAGAGTTAATTATAGATTTACTTATTATAAAATTGAATTTTCGAAATGTAATATTTTTCTTTTGCAATAATAATAATAATAATAATAATAATAATAATAATAATAATAATAATAATAATAATAATAATAATAATAATAATAATAATAATAATAATATAATAATAAATATAATAAAAATAATAATAATATAATAATAATAATAATAATAATAATAATAATAATAATAATAATAAAAATAATAATATTGATAATATTAATAATCTTTAATCTTTATTCATTTTTTAAGTTATAAATTTCATGGAAGCAAACATCGAATACAAAATATGTATTGATTATTTATAAAAAACTCAAATTAGTTTTTGTGGGGGGAGGGATTAGTGGGGTCGAACTCGTCCTTTGAGCCCATTAAGTTAATGCATAATAATAACAACTGATTTGTTATTAAAAAAATTTCGCTAGAAACATAATAAATACTGAGAATTATATAAAGCATTACACGTTATAATAGTAATCTTAACTTAATTTGTTGTTTCAAAAATTATAATAAGAATGAAAACAAAAAACAATGACAATAACAATGAGAATACTGAAATAACTGTTAGCTAGTAATTATTACAATGATAAAGATAGGAAATAATAACATGAAAAATAATAATAATAATAAT
Organism: Armadillidium nasatum; assembly: GCA_009176605.1. Lineage (NCBI taxonomy): Eukaryota > Metazoa > Arthropoda > Malacostraca > Isopoda > Armadillidiidae > Armadillidium > Armadillidium nasatum. Next base: position 23,287 of record SEYY01008711.1, on the reverse strand, counting down.
AATAATAATAATAATAATAATAATAATAATAATAATAATAATAATAATATATAATAATAATAATAATAATAATAATAATAATAAATAATAATAATATAATAATGATAATAATAATAATCATAACAATAATAATTATTATAGTTATAATAATAATAATAGTAATAACTAACAATGTAAATTCAATAATATTATTAATACAATAATAATAACAATATTTATAATCAAATAATTGTAATAATAATAAGAATAATAATAGAGATATGGCTATATTCGAAACAATAATAGCAGTAACAGAATTTGTGATTTTGGGTTAGTGGGGAAAAATAAGTGGTTTGGGTCGGGTACTTTTCTTTAGTATTTTGATATCAAGTATCAATCAACTGATTTCTGACATGTTTACGAAGTGCTGGAAGTGTTGTTAATTCTTGTTTGTGTTTAGGAAGTTCATTCCATTTTTAAATGACATTGTATGACAGCTCTCCGAGATTTTGTTATAATAATAATAATAATAATAATAATAATAATAATAATAATAATAATAATAATAATAATAATAATAATAATAATAATAATAATAATAATAATAATAATAATAATAATAATAATAATAATAATTAATAATAATAATAATAATAATAATAATAATAATAATAATAATAATAATAATAATAATAATAAATAATAATAAATAAATAATAATAATATAATAATATATAATAATAATAATAATAATAATAATAATAATAATAATAATAATAATAATAATAATAATAATAATAATAATAAT
>SEYY01008711.1:15000-17500 GCA_009176605.1 Armadillidium nasatum | reverse complement strand
ACAATGACATCTTTGAATACACGCAACTCAAACCTTCGCATTTCCTTAATACTCTCGGTGTATCTTTTTCGTGTAATCTTTCTTGGAATTATCACATTACTTCTTTTTCAAAGAAAGCTTCTAAGATATTGGGTGTTCTGTGGAGCCTTCAGAATTTCTTCATTCCATCCCAGCTATTTTCTCTAATTAGAAGTATCGTTCGCCTTTGTGTAGAGAATGATTCACACATCTAGGGTGGTTCCACTCATACAGCTCTCTTTGAAAGGGCGGAGTCTAAGGCTTTTCGTGTTTTAAAACCATTCGCCTTCACTAATCTTCTCCAGTCTCTTTCTGCCCATTGATTTGTTGCGTCACTCTTTCTATTCTATCACTACTACAACGTATACTGCTCTTCAGAGCTTTCTTGTGGTGTACCTCCTCCATTTTGAAGAGAGAGTTCAACACAGTTTTCTACACAGTTCCATCTTTTCTCTGTCCAACTCTCAGACTCCAGACTTAACTGCTATGCTCAATCTTACATGTACTGTACTGGTAAAGTCTGGAACACACTCCCTTTATCTGTTTTCTCAAATTCCTATAACATGCACACTTTCAAGTGCCGTGTTTCGGGACGTGCTAGCGTTTGACGACCATTTCACGGTTTTTCTCCAACTTCTTTGGAAATTAATAAGCCTCTAGCTTTTGCCCACCAGAATATAACATATATATATATATATATATATATATATATATATATATATATATATATATATATATATATATATATATATATATATATATATATATATATATATATATTTATATATATATATATAATAATTAATTATATAATTAATAATAATAATAATAATAATAATAATAATAATAATAATAATAATAATAATATAATAATAATAATAATATAATAATAATATTAATAATAAAATAATAATAATAATAATAATAACTAATTACATTATTATTATTATTACTTCACTTTATATGAGTGGGAGTGTAATTAGCTGTAATACATAATCATTTACGAGCAGAATTATTTTTCATTTTAAAATATCATTAAGAGCGCTGTATATATATATATATATATATATATATATATATATATATATATATATATATATATATATATATATATATATATATATATATATATATATATATATATATATATATATATATATATATATATATATATATATATATATATATATATATATATATATATATATATATATATATATATATATATATATATATATATATATATATATATATATATATATATATCGACTATAGTTTCTAGAAGCCAGAGCCTACAAGAATCCCATTTTAAATTTATGACACGTAATTTAGACATACATATATTTTTGCAAGGCATTTTAGTGTACAAGAAAAAGGCAACATGAAAAATAAAAGATTAAAGAATGCCCCAGACTTATTATTATTATTTTATTATTATTATTATTATTATTATTATTATTATTATTATTATTTATTAAAATTATATATTATTATTATTATTATTAAAAAAAAAATTATTATTATTATTATTATATTATTATTATTATTATTATTATTATTATTATTATTATTATTATTATTATTATTATTATTAATATTATTATTATTATTATTATTATTATTATTATTATTATTATTATTATTATTTTATTATTATTTATTATTATTATTTATTATTATTATTATTATTATTATTAATATTATTATTATTATTATTATTATTATTACTATTAGTTATAGAGTATCTGAAGGAAAGAGAAAGACGTGTTAAGAAAATAATAAATATCGAAAGAGTGAAATTTAGAATAGTAAACTTTGCGACAGACTCTTTCGAAAAGTTTTTGATTTGCTTTAGAGTGACAGCAAAAGAATATTGTATTATAGAAGATCATAGAATGAAGTCACAGAACTATGAGATCATTATTTCTGTCTTCCTTTTTAGATAGAATTTTGGCTACTTGAAATTACGTTTCAAATTTATATGTTTAAAAATCTAACTGCTTAGAATTTCATGGAAAACTTTAAAGGTTAAAAATGTAAAATGTCTTTAAAAATAAAAAATATTCCTTTCACCTCTCTCTCTCTCTCTCTCTCTCTCTCTCTCTCTCTCTCTCTCTCTCTCTCTCTCTCTCTCTCTCTCTCTCTCTCTCTCTCTCTTACCTAGTTTTAAAACTTAAAAACTCCAAATTGGCTAGAATCAAAATTCAAGTATACGTGTTGAGTATATTCAAAACCTTCGTCCAAGTTACGAAGCCTATTACAGCTTAGAAAAAGCAATAGAGTCTTGTTCTTTTCACAAAGCACAATCCATATTCTAATATTATTTTAAAAAAACACAATTCAGTCTAGTAACCTTTATGAAACACAATCTAGCATTTCGAACTGTTTAATAACTGGTATTGTTTATAACCACAATCAATTGGCCCTCAAATGAAACACATTCTAAAAATTTCCAATTTTAAAATAATTTTTATCCTGATTG
>SEYY01008711.1:5000-10000 GCA_009176605.1 Armadillidium nasatum | reverse complement strand
ATCAACATAAGTTATAACGCCTAATAAAATTGTAAACATCCAAGTGTTTTTCTCCATCATCAAGAAAACAAGAGGCTTATATATATATAATATATATATATATATATATATATATATATATATATATATATATATATATATATATATATATATATATATATATATATATATATATATATATATATATATATATATATATATATATATATATATATATATATATATATATATATATATATATATATATATATATATATATATATAATATATATGTAAATGGAAAGAAAAAAGTAGAATTAAAAAGAAAGAAACTATGAAAAAATAGAAGAAAGAAAGAAAGAACTAAAGAAAGAGACATGCAAATCAAAACACAGAAAGAAAGTAAGGAAGAAAGAAAGACACACAAAAAACCTATAGACAAAGAGAAGAAAATGAAAAAAGATATTAGAACGGAAAAAGAAAGGTAATAGAAAGAAAGAAAGAAAGAAGGAATGAATGAAAAAGATAACAAAGAAATAAAAAGAAAGAGATAACATTAAAAAAGAAAGAAAGAAAGGGATAACAAAAAAGAACGAAAGAGATAACAGAAAGAGAGATAACAGAAAGAAAGAATGAGAACAACAGAGATAGTAAGAGATAAAGAAGAAAAAGAAAGAGATAATAGAATGAAAGAAAGAGATAACAGAAAGAAAGAAGGATAGCAGAAATAAATAAAGAAATATAACAGAAAGAAAGAAGGATAGCAGAAAGAAATAAATAAATAAAGAAACATAATAGAAAAAAGAAAGATAGCAGAAAGAAAGAAAAATAACAGAAAGATGGAAAGAAAGATATCAGAAAGAAAGAATGAAAGACAAACATGGAGAAGAAATAGAGATTGAAATTTATAAAAATACAAAGAAAATTAAACAAAAAATTTAGTTTATTTTTAAAATTGTATGAGAAAAAAAAACTGAAAAAATTAATTTATTAAAAAGAACAAAACATTTTTTAAAAATATATATTTATTACGGAATCTCATTTTTGCCTTCCTTGTTTTTAACAAAAATATATTTAAAATTCTGATTCCGTATTTGAATATATTTATACATGTAGATCTTTGCATGCTCTTATATGCATATATTAAGAGAAAAACATTTGTTTCTGCAATAAATACCAAGGAGGAAAGACTCCTGAAGCTCAAATAAAAAACATCTTTGAACCCTTTTTTTTTATTCCCATTAACATTCCTCATGAAAACCTTTTCAACTTTGCCATTAAAAAAAACAAAAAAAAAAAATAAACGAATATTTAAGAAAAGGAGGTACGCAAGATTTCCCTGCTTTAAATTCCTTTTACACGCCGGAGATTTCATGGGGTTTCTCCTTCTGAAGCAGAAGTCACTCTTACGGAATGGATTTCATAGATGCCTCCTTCTTTGTCTCTTTCATTGTTCCCCACAGATATTTTAGGCTATTTTTTTTTTTTTTTTTTTTTTTTTTTTTTTTTTTTTTTTTTTTTTTTTTTTTTTTTTTTTTTTTTTTTTTTTTTTTTTTTTTTTTTTTTTTTTTTTTTCTTTTTCTTTTTTCTTTCCTTCTTTTTATTTCTTTCTTTTTTTATTTCTTTCTTTTTTTTTTCTTTTCTTTTCTTTCTTTTCATTTTGGATGACAGTATAGGGAACTCCTTTGTTGATACAAACTTTAATTAAATAAGACATTTTTTTTTTGTTCACATATTTTATAAGAGCATTAATAACATTTAAAGCTATTTATTATTATTATTATTATTATTATTATTATTATTATTATTATTATATTATTATTATTATTATTATTATTATTATTATTATTATTATATATTATTTATTATTATTATTATTATTATTATATTATTATTATTATTATTATTATTATTATTATTATTATTTTTTTTTTTTTTTTTTTTTTATTATTATTATTAATGCACTTTTGTTGCTATTTTTTTTCATACTATAATACTCAACAATGTTAAACTTTAAACTTGCATTATCAATTGCACGATAGCCCAGTTAGATTGCATGCTGTAATTCTGATTATATATATATATATATATATATATATATATATATATATATATATATATATATATATATATATATATATATATATATATATATATATATATATATATATATATATATAGGCGGTGACCATAATAATACTATATAGAACGTAACTTTATTGGAACATATACACAATGGTGGCTTCGTTTTACTTAATACGTAAAATTTAATGTGGTATTGGTTGGTATCACCAGCTCGGACCAGACACTCTGCAGCATATCCTGTGTGATCGAGTTTACAGCTACAGTAATGTATTCCCGAAGATCATTCAGTGTTGTTAGTAGTGGAAGTACATTCACTCTCCTTCACGTACCCCCCACAGGAATTTTTTTTTAAACAGAATAACAGAATACCACCGCTCAAGAACCAAGCCCAAGGAAGGGGTAATCACATTCACTTACGTCTGGTGATTTCGAGGGCCACTAGTAAAAGACAGTCATTTTGTAGTACGCAACATTTTTATTTCTTTCGTAGGTAGGTAGGCATCACTCTCACCAGCTAGTTCTTGAATCAACCAGTTTCTTTGAAAATTTCAAAACTTACCAATTACGTTGTTGTGGGGCGAAAATCATCTTGAATTATCACTACCCTCTCTCTGCCAGTCGAACGAGTACGCAGAAATTCGGGGGGAGAGTGGAAAAGAAATTTTACACTTTAGTGTATATGCTAACAGCTTGAAAATAAATATAGTCCAACCTGTTTAGAATATGAAATAAAATACTACTTGTAATCGAGGAGTATTTTTGTGGTCACCCTGTATCTGTATATATATATATATATATATATATATATATATATATATATATATATATATATATATATATATATATATATATATATATATATATATATATATATATATATATATATATATATATATATATATATATATATATATATATATATATATATATATATATATATATATATATATATATATATATATATATATATATATATATTGCATATTTCCTGTTTCAAATATTTAATGGTGAGATAAAAGTAGGTCATATATAAAATAATTTTTTCTTATTTTTATTTCCTAAAAGCCTTTTGCTCTTCAATAAATTTATTTTATGTGTTATTAACGCATAAAGAAAAACACACCATTTCAATATTTCTTCCATTTTAAGTAAGCACAAACACGTTATATTACAATGATTAAATTCAAATAATAATAAAAATAATAATAGTACTTTACTTAAATTAGAAGTAATACTTAAATATGTGTTATGCGTTAATAACACATATTATTTAGTTTTACAATATACAAAAGCTCAAAAAGAATGGAATAAAATTCTTGATTGGCCTCAAATCAGTTTACAATTGCTTTCACGCAACATTCTATTCACAAAGACTCGTTCGTCTACGTAAGTAAAACTGATGTGTCAGCAAATTGAGAGATACGTACACACTGAATCACTTCGAATCCCTTACAAGTATAATCAGGAGTATTAACACGGCTTTCTCTTGCGAATTATCTTCATTATTGCGGTTTCCATGGTAACGTCTCGACCAAATTTCCGATTCGTTTCATATCGCTCCTTTTTCTCCCCCCAACACCCTCCTCCCTCACTACCCCCAACCCCCAAACCCTCCAACTACCCCATACCTTTTAGAATCGAAAATTTTCGGTTTGCCGAACTTGATTTGTAGTCGATCGGAGGGACGAAACGAAAGCACAAACGAAATTCTCTCTGAAGCCTTCAGAAATAAGAGATTTATGAATGTTGTTTGTTTTCTATATATATATATATATATATATATATATATATATATATATATATATATATATATATATATATATATATATATATATATATATATATATATATATATATATATATATATATATATATATATATATATATATATATATATATATATATATATATATATATATATATATAATATATATATATATATATATATATATATATATATATATATATATATATATATATATATATATATATATATACATATATTACCTCTGGTAGATAAAGGCTGATGGCTTACTAAATTCCACAAGGGTTGGGGAAAAAAAATCAGGGCTCAATTTAAAGCAGATATACCCCAGTACACAGCGCTTAAAACCGTATAAGTCAAAAATTCTGAAAAAAATAGATAACGTGATGGCGTTCTAGACTTTATCAATATTAAATGTTAGAATGATCATAGAGTCATAGAGTTTACGTTTGGATTCAGAGAGTCGGACAAAACAAAATGATTATACTATGTTGAAAGGCGAGTATTACAAACTCGACCCAAAACGGGAAGTATCTGACTAGAATGTTCACAAAAAGTGTCCATTGTTGTCATAGCGATAGAATAAGGAAAATCATACAAAAGTCCAATAGGCAAAATGAAAGTATATATATATATATATATATATATATATATATATATATATATATATATATATATATATATATATATATATATATATATATATATATATATATATATATATATATATATATATATATATATATATATATATATATATATATATATATATATATATATATATATATATATATATATATATATATATATATATATATATATATATATATATATATATAATATCCAATTTCTGACCATCTACTTTGGTTATATACGTATTTCTGTTATTTCTTACCTTGCTTCCGAACTAGAAGCATTTGACAATGGATCCTTATTACTCAATACTAATATATATATATATATATATATATATATATATATATATATATATATATATATATATATATATATATATATATATATATATATATATATATATATATAGCGATCACCTATATTTACAACAACACCTTTCAACCAAAAAAGTCTTTTATTTTACATCCTCTCTAAGATATTTAAAAACGTAAAACATCAAAACTAAATATACAATAAATTAAAAAAAAAAAATAGG
>SEYY01008710.1:67500-70000 GCA_009176605.1 Armadillidium nasatum | reverse complement strand
GAGACGGGTATGAACGGAAGTATTTTGAGAAGGAGACGGGTATGAACGGAAGTATTTTGAGAAGAGAGACGGGTATGAACGGAAGTATTTTGAGAAAGAGACGGGTATGAACGGAAGTATTTTGAGAAGGAGACGGGTATGAACGGAAGTATTTTGAGAAAGAGACGGGTATGAACGGAAGTATTTTGAGAAGGAGACGGGTATGAACGGAAGTATTTTGAGAAAGAGACGGGTATGAACGGAAGTATTTTGAGAAGGAGACGGGTATGAACGGAAGTATTTTGAGAAAGAGACGGGTATGAACGGAAGTATTTTGAGAAAGAGACGGGTATGAACGGAAGTATTTTGAGAAGGAGACGGGTATGAACGGAAGTATTTTGAGAAGGAGACGGGTATGAACGGAAGTATTTTGAGAAAAAGACGGGTATGAACGGAAGTATTTTGAGAAGGAGACGGGTATGAACGGAAGTATTTTGAGAAAGAGACGGGTATGAACGGAAGTATTTTGAGAAGGAGACGGGTATGAACGGTATAATACAGAACCCTTAACTGGTATTGCTACTGTCTTTCCTTATTTCTATCTGCAAATTATCATTCGTTATTTAAATCTGGTTTGGATATTATTTGTGCTGTCTAACAGTATCGGTTTTGTTCTTTTTTTTGGAGTGTTTTTTATTCTATTATTTTTAGTAATTTTGTTTTTATAATTTATGACGGTTTTTCATTTCATTGTGTGTGGTTTTTTCTTTTTTATTTGCATCGGTTTTTTCCTTTATTTGTTCTTTCTTTGGACTTTTTTTATTTGTTTCTCGTTTTTATTTTAAGTAAATCAGTCTTCAGTTCTTCAATTGGTTTTGTTCTTCTTTGCATGTATTGGTTTCGTCCTTCTTTATGTATCGGCATTGTCCTTCTTACATGTATCGGTTTTGTCTTTCTTTATGTGTATCGGTATTGTCCTTCTTACATGTATCGGTTTTGCCCTACTTTATGTGTATCAGTATTTTCTTTCTTACATGTATTGGTATTGTTCTTCTTAAATGTATCGGTTTTGTCCTTCTTTAGGTGTATCGGTATTGTCTTATATGTATCGGTATTGTTCTTCTTAAATGTATCGGTTTTGTTCTTCTTTATGTGTATCGGTATTGTCTTATATGTATCGGTATTGTTCTTCTTAAATGTATCGGTTTTGTCCTTCTTAATGTGTATCGGTTTTATCCTTTTTACATATTTCACTTTTGTTCTTCTTAATATGTATCGGTATTGTCCTTCTTACATGTATCGGTTTTGTCTTCATTTACGTGTATCGGTATTGTCCTTAATACACATGTATCGGTTTTGTTCTTCTTTATGTGTATCGGTATTGTCCTTTTTCCCATGCATCGGTTTTGTTTTCTCTTACTAGTATTTGGTTTAAATTACTTGTTCTTCCAAAACTGTCCTTTCTCTTTTTCCACCGAGAAAAAAAGGAAAATTTAAAAAGCTAAAAATCATATCAAACATTTAATCCAAACTGAAGTCCCATTTGTTAACATTGCCTCAAGATATATGAAAGTATCTTTTATATATATATAAATATATAAAATAAATATATATATATATATATATATATATATATATATATATATATATATATATATATATATATATATATATATATATATATATATATATATATATATATATATATATATATATATATATATATATATATATATATATATATATATATATATATATATATATATATATATATATATATATATATATATATATATATATATATATATATATATATATATATATATATATATATATATATATATATATATATATATATATATATATATATATATATATATATATATATATATATATATATATATATATATAATATATATTATCAATGGTTAATTTGTGCTTAAATTATAAAAAGGTTAAAAAATTGCGCCTTCGCTTTGGTGAATTTTAGGCACACCTTTTTGGCGTATTTTGTTGCCTTTATTGTCACTTTGAATCAATCCATTATTAATGCCCAACTATTATCTAAAACATATATAATATATATATATATATATATATATATATATATATATATATATATATATATATATATATATATATATATATATATATATATATATATATATATATATATATATATATATATATATATATATAATATATATATATATATATATATATATATATATAATATATAATAATATATATATATATATATATATATATATATATATATATATATATATATTAATTTGTAAATATGTTATTTGTAAACCTATTTTTCGAAATTTGCTCTAAAGCATTTTGCATAATTTACTTTATTTATTTTTGAAGCCTTCAAATATGTTAAATAAAATTTTCTTTGTTAATATATGCAATGATTAAACCAAGTTGCTAAGTGAAATTTTAATAGTTGCCATCCTAATTCTCTATGGTTTATTATGTTATAAAATTGGATTGCATGTAGACGTCTGGCAAA